>CAJPEV010001157.1:57229-75429 GCA_905338385.1 Darwinula stevensoni
GGGGGGGGGGGGGGCCAGAGTAGAGTATTCCATCTTTTCTCGCCGCGATCGGAGCGCGGACCTCTATCCGGCTTCTATTATCTCACGCTTGTGATCGGGGGTGCAGGGGGAATGTGTGACCTTCGCAAACAGTAATGAAACCTACCATGCCTCCAACTATCGAAGATGACATCCATTCATCGATGGATGCATCAGAACAGCCCTAATTCTTTCCTATTGTTGAGAATCAGCTGCTAAGATCCGTTCACGTAATTTTTTTTCTCTTTTTCTTCGTTCTACACTGTCTTTGGACATCGGCACGCCACATAGGAAACCTGCTGCTGGTGCCATACAGCCCCAGAATGAGCAACGTCCATGTAAAAAATTCACTTTGAGTTCACTTTAAGTAGAGATAAATGCCCCAGGGCAAGTTAAAAATTAAGAAAGTTAAGTCTGCATACCAAAGTGATAGACAGGAATATTGAGAGGGGATTAACCAATGTAGGTTTCGAAATCAAGGGAGTACCTCGTATAAGTACTTCCGCAGCATGCACCTGATGAGATCGAGCCGAAGACAGAAACAGAAGAGAAAAATTATAGTCAGTCCCGGCATTTCCGGAATTTGATTGTGATAATAAATCGCAAGCCCATGTGGATCACGCCGCTTCTTCCTTTCCCTGCCCGGAGCCTGACATAACATGTTAGGTTACCCTGTAAAGGGGAAATTTTATGAAACGGCTACGTAGCGCTACCAGCAAAAAACTATCGATATCTCCAACTATCGATAGTGGTATCGATGCATCGATCAATCGTGACAGCCCTACCTTTTATCTAACCTTGCTGAGTTAGCTGATCGACTTTCATTTTGTGCAGTAGAATTATAACTATGCACTGAGCATTTTAAAATGGCCTCGATGAATGTCTACTGACTCGTATTTCGAATGTGTTGATTGTACATAATATAATATTGAACATCGGAAATGTGGTGCCTGTTCCCCATGTTAATGCATTTTTCGTACTTTAGGACCTTGATATTCAGCACGACTAAGAACACGGCTGAAGAAATTACGTGGCTGCTGGTTGAAAACTGTCTGGAAGGGGTCTGTGAAATTTCCACGAGTTAAGGATGAGACGGTACGAGACGCGAGAGCTAGATCCGAAATAGAACTACGAGCACCTAATTGCCTGAAGCGCACGAGCGTGAAAAAGCTTTGTTACAAGATGCTCCATATCCAACTTGCTGAGCTCGAGTCCGTTGCCCAGGATCTGCAAGATGGGAAGACGCTCCTCGGTTTGTCTCGACCAGAGATCCCACTCGCTTGAGATGAGCGGTCGACAAAGCGGATGCTTAAATGAATGGTAGCAGGGGGACTACGAGTGCGTTCCTCACGGAAGAAAAGGATACATTTTTCGACAAACGAAATTATAATTAATCGGTGCCGAGTGTTTCTGCGAGAAATACCGCTTTGACAATTAATTTACCGTCCTTTCGATATCTTCCATCGCATGGGAATCTTTCAGGAAAATTCCTGCCTCGTGTCGGACAGCAGAAAAACTTCCGTGAAGCAAGGGAATCGTTTCTGATTCCTCAAAAAAGAAAAGTTTCAGCTATTGGCTGAAAAGTTCATTTCTCTACGGGAAGGCCTGCATACGTATTTGTGCGAGCGACTCCAACTTGAAGGGCCTTTCCGATCGAATACGAATGGTCACATCTGCCCCAGTATCGGACCAGTAGATCTGTCCAATTACTGCGCTACGAGGGTGCGTCTGTGGACATTGCAGGCTGCGTTTGTTCGTCCAACTAGCGAACCTGCGCGACGAAGTGGTCCGCTGCTCCCTCTAAATTCGCTCACGTTCCACATTTCTTAAGTCGAGAAATATCCAATTAGCAGATCACCCTGTGATCTAATTGTGCTCCCAACTACTGAATAGTAGCTCGCTTCACACGGGGTCGTGGGTTCACCTCGCTCCCGTAATAACTTTTTTCCCCCTTCAATAAATGTCCATCGGGTGAGACGGAAAGAACGCTATTTATGCTTGCCAACTTTGGAAGTTCGAGGATTGCCCTCTCGAGATGCACTCGTTCATTTTTTCATCCAACGCCCAGAAACACTCGTAAATGACTACTTGAGCTCATACCTGTTATCGGCTCGTTCCTTCCTTTCTCGTTCCGCGATCGTTTCGATCTCGGCGTATCGTCCAGAGAGCCTCTTCGAGAAGAACGCCCGTCGGATGATGACTCGGCGGATCGATCCTGTCGACGAATTCTCACTCGATGCTTCGCAATGTCTCAAGGATGAGGTCGGAAAAGGGCGCGGGCCATACCGATGGAAGCGTCAGCGTGAGACTCGACTGGCATTTCAGAGGCCGAGGCTTTCACATCCAAGATGTCTTCTCGTGGAGAGTCGCTCGATGACGCTTCGAAGTTTGGGTCTCCGGTCGACTTCTTCCGTAGCCGTTCCAGCAGGTTCGTCGGGACCAACGTCAGCGTCGCTCTCAGTCGAGGGCATCGTTCTGTATTTTGTCATCTATTGGTAAAAAATTAGTACTTAAAAAATGTAGAGTAACGAAGGAAAACTTGCCGGTCATTTTCTTCTTGGATTCCATGTACTTTCTGTGAATACCGAAGAGGTTCCGGAGGGAATCCCTGTCGTATCGATCCGGGTCGAATAAATCCAATGCGTCTCTAGCCTCTTGAGATTCCCGACGTGAACACGAACTCATGGACATCTTCATCGAGAGATGATGTAGATACGGGTGAGCTGTGATTCTCGATATCGAGGGTGTCTCATTAGTTTTATTTACGAGCGTCAGTCAAAGGAAAACGAGAAAATCGCGATATAAAATGATTCCCTATTGATGGACGTTCGATACTTTCAGTGTATGTTTGCAGAGATAGCGTGAATGTCTGTCTCAGCTGGCAAGACCATGCGATCAGAAGGAAGAGAGCAATCGCTTAAGTAACATGGCGCTCGCAGTGCCTCGTGCGCCCAAGGAAGCCCGGCGTGCTGTAACTCAATTTCTGAAGGTGTCACCCATCGAAATCCATTCCCGAATGAGTGCTGTTGACAACAGCTTTTTTTTTATCAAGGCGGCGCGCATACGAGTGGTGCAAACGTTTCCTCGCGGGCGCGAGAGTGTGAAGGATGACTCACGCCCAAGTCAGGTCAACGATGCCGCCGCAGAAATGATCGCAAAAGGGGACGAGCTCTTACGGAGCAACAGAAACGTTCCACTGGATGAATCGACTGCAGATTTGGGAGTCAGTCACAGCTCAATTCACACCATGATCCGCGTCCAGCATAGCATAGCGTCTACGCACGGGCGATGAATTGTAGGAGGCTGTCACATGGCGGTTCGAACAACAACCACAAAAATTGTACGAAGCAGCTATAAACAATATTGGGAAGCGTTGGAATCTGTGCCTCAATAATGGTGGGGAAAACTTTGGAAAATAATTCATTCACTGCGAGAAAAATATATATCGTTTTCATTTGACTGAGCCGTGTAATTTGTGGAGTCCATACCGGTCGAGGAGGACTGGGAGTGGCTTGGAAGCGGAAGGCTCCGTCCTTTTTGAGTTTGTGCAGGGGGAACCTAGCATCGTCGTGACCGCCTTCTTTCAGGACCCCGTCCATTTCCACGATCCGGAGCCATTCCTCTTTCGTCACTCCGATCTTGGCGTAGTTCCTAAGGATTTCCCGAACGAAGTTTCAGACGACACCGACGAGACGCGAACGCTTCGAGGCGTCGCGGACTCGCCTGATGGGTTGTTTGTAGTAGAGAGCGAAGAGGGCGTATTGTGCGCCGACCCGACGAGCGATCCCGTGAGGCTCGAGCCAAAATTTCTTGACGATCGAGATGATCTCTTCCGTGAATTTCATCTCGGCGAGTATCGTATCACGCCCGCTGCTCGAACCGTCAGAGAATTCTCGATTCGTGTCTTCGATGACTTCATTACGTAAATTGCCTATGACTCGATTGCACCGAGTGAGGTCTAAATGACGAAGTTCCTCCATTCTCGATGGCGCGTTTAATTGCGACGCATGTGGATGCCACGGCATCGCTAAGATAATTAGACGCACGACTGCCTCCTCTTTCTTCCGCATAGTTATACATTTTCCCCTGGATCGTCAAAGCGTGAAGAGTTGCTCACCGCTATTCGGTCTCATGTCTCAAATAATCCTCGGAGGACCTTTGGTAAACGATCCCAGCCGATTTAACTCTCATGGTCGTTTTACGCGCGAGTGTATTGCCCTTTCACTTCTGCAACATTTCATGCACTTTTCGAACATTCTTTCGGTTTTTAATTCTCTTTTCTCTACGACTCGGCTGACTGTTGGCAACATTTATTTCATTGTTTTCCTCCTTGGATAGTTTTTTTTGGGTGGGGGGGGGCATAACATGTACTTACAGAGCCTCAAAATTTTCGAGTTGTCACATGTGTACCTTGGAATCCCGGAGACGAACTCATGGGGCTAGATCGAGCAGCGACAGCTAACAATACCCAAATGCCTGACTCTTGGGTGACTCATTCTTAACTCGAGCGAAAGCTGTGGAGAAGGATTCGCTTACCAGAAGACGCAAGCGAAGGAGATCTCGAGCCAGACCTCTTTGAAGGCGGAGAATCGCAAGGATTTCTTCCGCTCGAACAGCCGGAGTAATGTTTCAATGTCTTCCTCGAATCCAGCCGAAAGGGGTTCGAGGTCCCACTTGGTATGCTTGCTTCCATTCCGCGTGGTCATCTTTCCTCACCTGGAACCTAATTCTAAGTACGTTTATCGTGGAACGTTCCATTGTTTCGATTCCGACGATTCTTGGCCTATCGATCGGGTTTCGAAGGCGATCCCTTCGACCGAAAGAAATCGTTTTTAATCATCACACGGTAATTATTATCGACATAGCACACATTTCTCGATTTAGAATATATACACTGTCAACAATGGCGTTTTGTCATATAAGCAAACGTCACATTGTGATCACTGTGAATACATATGCGCTTCGCAAGAGACTATCGTGCGTCAGACAAGGCAGCGCGGTACCCGTCAAAGAATTTAGGGGGAAGTCGAGGATGGGACTCGATGTAGAACACCGATTACCGTGGTGTCACTCTTGTTAGCATACCTGGTAAATTCTGCTAAAGGGTTATAAAAGAAAGCTTTGGCAATCGTCGAAAAAGCCATCCAGGAGGAGGAGTGTGGCTTTCTCTCTTCCCTCTCCGAAAGATTCTCGGGCAGCATTGGAAGTATGCAGAAGATGTATAAAATTTCTTTTGAATCTCGAAAAAGGCGTACGACCGTGTGCTTTAAAGAGCCTCGAGGAAACTATACGAGTACAGATAAATGGAAAGCCGCTATGGGGCAATTTGATATGTAGCGATTGTGGGAGCCGTGTTGGAGTGAGCAGTACGAGTTCGGACCGGTTCGGACTCTTCGTACGCGTTGGGCAACGGATTTGGAGACACAGTCAAAGCCGGGAAGGGGTCAATTTCGGTGGCGTCAAAGTTTGGTATACCTACTTGTCTTTGCCGATGGTGCATTTTGAAAATATTCAATAATATACTATTGTAAAACAGAAATAAATAAACAGCAATGGGGTATCCTCGGAATCCTGAGCCCATTCCCATTCCTTCATATGGCCCTCCTATGGCTGAATTCGTGTCCTAACAAGATGGGGAATGAGACAGGGTCATAGGGAATGTGTGAGACAGGAGCTAGAAGGGCTAGACGCGGCTAAACGTCCTTGGAGCTGGTGGGCGAACGCCCTCTTTCTTTCTTCCCTCGACTCGACCGCTTTTTTTTGTTGAAAGGAATATTCTCATTCATTCATGCCTTCAAGACTACAAATTAGCTTTTGTATGGAGGGCAATATCGACAAAGTTAATTAAATTTCATGCTAGGGCTCTCGGGACCACTTGGGAAGACCCTCATGTTTCTGCACTGACCTGCTAGGAGTTTCGCGACGATGGCTCTGTGTTCAAGCTTTAAACCATGAAGGAATGACTCAGCGTTGCGTCCAGTGTTTTATTCCACGAGATAGGTGAGTGAGAAGCAATTTCCGTACAAATGTTTTCAAAGTGAAGAGAAAGGGGGACAGGTAGGGGAGTAGACGAGCATTCTCTCTATAGATGTCATTTAAAAACGAAGAAGAAAGCTTGCTCTTTATGGATGGGCTTTCAAAGTGAAGAGGAAAGGAGTCGGATAACGGAGAAAGAGGGCATGTCCTCTCGGCTCCGTCGAGTAGAATCCGCCGTCCACTTTGTCGATGGAGAATCTTTGAACAAGGGACGTCATGAAGGAGAAAAGAATCCCCCGGCTTATCACCTCCGCTGGACACGACCGCCTCCCTTCATAGTGGCAATAATAGTAAATTGCAACTGCTCTAAAAACAATTTCTCGATTGCTTTCATTTTCATTTCACATTAACGTACTCAGACGCGAATAGGCCTACCATACGTACAAAATAGTAATTATTCAGTGGATCTGCTTGTTATGGTTGGCGTATAGGCCTCGTTCACACCAGGAAGTTTTCTTGCGTAGACGGCGAAAGAATGTTACAAAAGAAACGTTACCGAAGGAAAACTTTCGGAGAAATCTCCCAGAGCATTGAAATTTTGCATATAACGCTTTCGAAGTCGTCCTCACTTCGAAAGTTTTCTTTGCAAGTCGATTTGCAAATGAAAATGGCAGAAAACTTTCTGATGTCCATACACGACGACGTATACCGGCAAGAACACACGCGAAAGTGTGAGGTTCATACCGATGCCAAAAGTGATGACAGGGAATTCTCCACGCTTGAAGTTGCCCGACTCGTCCAGGAACCTTTCGGGTCGGTGCCGTTCCGGATCGGACCACACTTCTGGGTCGTGATGGTAGGCATGGATGTTAGAAACGATGGATGTTCCCTGTCACGTCACACGAGCTCATTCCAAGTCTCTCTCTCTCGATAATATACGGATGTGGGCTTATTTTTTCGGAAAAAAAGAGAAAAGCTAACCTTGGGTATGTGGTATTCCCGTATGTGGGCGTGTTCGGTGGCCACGTGATCGAATCCCAACGGAGCCGTGCTGGCTCGTCGTAGACTTTCCTCCAGGAATGCCTGACAGTACGGCAGTCTGCCGAGGACGAGATGCAAGAAGTAAGAAAGACTTGCCTTAGCGACGTCAAGAGAGAAGTCTTTCCATTGTGACCGAAACTGGAATTATTCTGAAGAACTTAATCGTGATCCTAAGTGCAACCGATGAGGATCGAGCGAGCCAAAACCGGGTTCCCGATTTTGCAGATCGTGACTAACAAGTATCGTTGTGAATTTAAAACTGCTCAGAGGGAAGCCGAAGAAGTAAACATGGAGCATCTGAAGTCAGCTGTCTTCCAGAGGTAAAATTTGGAGAGCTACGATCGAAAAGGTCTCTGCGACGTAACAACTGCAACCTGAGGTGAATTCATGGCATCGATTGGTCTCGTTGACGATCGATACCAAACGATTCCATTGAAAATTTACGGACTTGTTCCTGTCCGAGTAAGTCGGTCGGCGTTGCGATCCGATGTTGGCGAGGATTTCCCGACGGATCTCGTCTTGCCCTTCGGGATCGAGGAGGAGAAAGAGAACGATCCACCTGGCCGTCCCTGGTAAAATGTCCACCGTCGATCCGAATGCATCCAGCAGGACCCCCGATAGCTCCTTCACTGAGTCATCGAAAACCCGGCATGCATTGCGTTCCGTGGGTCTACCCACGGATCGACGATCGGGCAAGAAATAAAAGAATGAAGTATACTGTACGTTTTTGGTCGGGAGTCATGGCTTGTCGATGGCGGAGGTCCTCGAGGAAAGCAGCTGCCACTGTGTCGTCGGGGCTCGATGCCCAAGTGCAACGCAGTCTGGATATCACCTCCTTTGAAAAAAAAAATGAAGAAATACATCTTGAAACAATGAAAACTAGAAATATTAAAGTAAATCGGATGATAACGAAATTACAATAAATGACTAATTGAAAAATAACATAACTACTCATAAAATGACGAGAGGCGAAAATGGAGGTCATGGAATAGCGACGCAGTCTTCTCGGTCTTGGGAAATCGAGACACAGAAAATAAAAATCTTTGTTTACCGCCATTCGTGTGAGGAAGGATTGAAAGGCTTGGAGATCCTCTCTCACGAACGCTTTCAAGTATTTGGGCAAGTGAAAGAAGATGGCACTGAGGACGAGCCACTGGTTGTGGTTCTCAGAGTTCAGGAATTCTTCCAATTTCCGGATCGCACTCTCGTACTCTTGTTCGCTTGAGAATGGGTTCTCCACGCCTGTCATGGAATTCTCGTTTTTTAATTTAGTCCATCCTCTGCCTCATCCACAGGCGACAGCACGGATAGTAACGACTATGTTTTATACGGCATTATTTTTGCTGTTTTAAACTGGAGAACTGTCACGCGAAGCTTAGCGGACGTTCGTGCAGAATTTTTTTCAAAAGTTGCTGGGTTTTGGGCAAAGTTTGATTTCTTCATTAACTCCATAAGACAAAGAGAGGTTTTCAGATGAATCTGCAAATTAAATCAGCGCCTGAAAACTTAGAGACAATACATGTGAAATAATTGCTCAATAAATTTAGCTGCTGGCTGTCTTTAATCTAAGCATCATGCGTTTTCCGGTGAAAACCCTTCGTTTGATCCAACAAGGGCAATTCCGCCAATTTAATCATAGATTCTAGCTCCCATTTTATCTCTCGATCGGGCTCGACTGAAATGAGACAAGTTCTTGAAGCTCGAATTTTAAAATCATCTGAAATGGAAGGACGGTTTCTCCATCGTGAGGACATTCAGTCGTAAAGAACCTAACCGTAAATCATTTTGGCCTGTTGAAGCCTAGGCGTAAGATCAACCGTTGAGAGTCGTTTAATTAATTATAAACTAGAGAATTCAATGTATCGCGAAGTCATCACGATGGATCGTGCTTTTTCCACGTTTGGAAAGATGCCGCTTGCTTGAGGAGGGGGGGGGGGGGGGCACGGATTAGATGAACTTAGACGAGGTGAAGGGCGAAGTTGTAGGTCTCCCATGTAGACAGGGAGACAAGAGGACATGCTTCATTTTCGTTTGCCACGAGCGGCGGATCCATCGCGGGTATTCCGTCTGGAACACCTAAGCTTGGACGACCGCCTGCGTCCGTGCCATCGGCAACATCTTTCAGACTCATCGACGGTTCGGTTATGCCTTTGCTCGATCGAGGGAAAAAGTTCCAAATTCTCACCGAAGACGAGAACGTTCAAGATGCTCGTGAGGTCTTTGTTGAGTTGCACGTCCAACAGTAGCCCCCCTCCTCTCCTCCTCTCTTTCTCCAGGTGATCGAGGTAGGATCCTATCTGAAAGTGGAAACGTCTTAAAATAAATTTTGCATTTTCCGGATGGATTTAGTTTTATTCCAGGGGAGTCACCTGTCGATCGACGATGGGTTCCACCCGTTGGTCTCCCACGCCCTGGTCACGGAACGTTTGCAGGAGGAGACGTCGGCGTCTCTTCCAACCTTCTGCATTTGAACCCGATATTCCTTTGCAGAAAAGTAGCAAAAAGCGCTTTTAAAAATTTAGAAGGAGCCGAAGACATCATAAATGAAACATCATAAGCAACGTCTGCATAAATTCCAAACAAAATTATTAATCGCAATCGGGACAATTATCATCACGGTTACTCATCTTTCGAGAATGTAACGCTTAAAGGTGAAAATGTTATGGCATCATTGTTGGATATCTGAGAAAAATCCTAGCTTTAGACGTACCGAGGGTGTGATCCATAGAGAGCAAAGTATAGGGGAAGGTGTCTGGTCGATCCAGGAATTTATTGGATTGAAAAGCGGCTTTCATGTCCTTCGCGTCGCTCAACACCACGTGGTCGAAGAGCCCGAACTTGCACCTGCAAGGACACACACGCCTTCTGCCACACTTTGGAATCCCGCTCGCGGATTGGACTCTCCCATCTCTGATCCCGATCCTCGGTCGACCGGTCGACTTTAGAAATGAATGAATATCGTACTCACCAGAGTACTTTGCCGTACTTTCGGTGCCAATCCCCTAGTTTCTCGCAGAAGGGCTTCCTGGAGAACACGAACGGGAAACATCCCACGATCGGAAGGTTCATCGGACCTGTCATTGACCATTTCACGATCACATTCAAACACGACGGTAAAGATTTACATCTGTCCCTGGTTCGAACCTGGCGGAAGACGACGGAGTTTTCGCTGCAGGAAGCCCCAGCTTCCTGCGGCAAAGAGGATGGACAGGAGGAAGAGGATCGCAGCCACCATCGCGGGTGATTCGCGAAGAATGAGAAACATAAGAGGAAAGCTTCCCTCTTTGAAAAGCTGGAAAACATGACCTTTCAAGGGCTGCAAATTCTTCGCCTCACCTTCGTGAACAAACTCTCCCCTTTGTCTCCAAACATAATGCAAAATACAGGGTGTCCGTAAAGTCACTTCCCTATTTCAAAAGGCCCTATCTCCATTACGGAGCGGCCTAGGAACTTCATATTCGGCACAGATGATGTACAGCCAATGGGATTTATGATAGCCAAGTTTCCAAAGGTTCCCAAAAAGTTTATGGAAATCACCACAAGGTGGCGCTATACCGGCCAAACACACAGTCCAAAGTCGGCACATACGAGGTCTGATCAAAAAGTTCCAGTACTTTCTTGTTAAAAAAATAAACTGCTTTAGGTACGGGGCTAGGACTAGTGTAGGTGGGAGTGGGGGGGTAGCCGCACGCATGTTGAAGACTCCTTTGCGCTAGGATTAACCAGTCGCGAATCACGAGTGTTGAAATCCGGTCGTCTCTGTGCTCTTCGTCGAATTTTCGATCATGCATCATGATCCTGATGCATCATGAGTTTGTCCCACAAGGTCAGACAGTTAACCAGGCTTACTACAAAGACGTTTTGACCCGTCTGCGAGAAAACATTTGGAGAAAACGACCCTAACTTTTCCAAAATTATGCCTGGTTTTTGCATCACGACAATGCTCCAGCCCACACTGCTCTCACAATTCGAGGATTTTTAGTTAAAAATAAATTTTGTGGTGCCTCACCCTCCCTATTCACCGGACCTGGCTCCGTGTGACTTTTTCCTGTTCCCCAAGATTAAATTTCACCTGAAAGGAAAAAGATTTGAAGACATTGCAAGCATCAAGGAAAATGCGACGAGGCAGCTTAAGAGTCTCACACTCCAGGACAATATGATCCCCGACCAAAGCAGGCGACTGAGGATCTCATTCACCTTGCTTCTGACGTAACATTCTCGTTCTTGACGGTAGCCTGTACGTGGGAAATGAAGACATTGCAAGCATCAAGGAAAATGCGACGAGGCAGCTTAAGAGTCTCACACTCCAGGACTTCCAGCACTGCTTCCAGAAGTTGCAGGAGCGTTGGGATATGTGCATAGCATCGAGGGGGGAATGCTTTGAAGGGGACAACAATTAATTTTAATGTACTTATTAAAAATAAAGTTTACGAATAAAAGTACTGGAACTTTTTGATCAGACCTCGTATACCGATATCCGGGTGGATGGCACGACCAAACCTGTAGGTATTCGATGTGGCCACCCCTTCCCACTACCACCGCCTCCATCCATGTCATGAAGTGGTAGACAACAGAACGTAATTAGTCAGACAACAATGTCAGAATCAAGCGCAGCATGGCGCCGCTATGCATTCCTTGAGTTCCACTAAGTTCGCAGGACGGCCACTGTAAACCCCACGGCCATGATTCAGGAAACTACACAGCCAGAAGTCCGCAGATGTAAGATCCTGTGACCTTGGCGGCTAGGCCTGTGGGAAAGCCCTGCTGAGCACACGGTCCTGGAAAGTACGTCGGAGAAGAGACTGGACGCGTCTCCCATAGTGTGGAGGGACCCGTGTCTCTGGCCGGTACAGCGCCGCCCTGGTGGTGATATCCAGAAACTTTTTGGAAAATTTTGGAAACTTGGCTATCATAAATCCCATTGGCTGTACATCATCTGTGCCGAATATGAAGTTCCTAGGCCGCTCCGTAATGGAGATAGGGCCTTTTGAAATAGGAAGTGAATTTATGGACACCCTGTATATCAGGAGGGAGAGACGCGAAGGGAAGAGCATGCGTCGACCGATACTTTTCTACTTGGTAAACAATTATTCGCGACAAGTAAGCAAGTTTTAGTGTAGTACTTATAGTACTTAAAGGAAGTGCTTAGAGACTTCTGCAGACGTTGCACTTAATCTCAATCCGGGCCTGGTTTTTAAATTTCATCGAAAATCAACTCCATCGACTCACAAAAACCTTGATCGAAATGTTCCCATTCATGGAGTGGAATCTTGCTGATTTATTCCGAGAATGTTGCCAGATTCTGAAGGACTGCGCATTTGAGTACGTATTTGATAGAATAATCTGTCTGGGCACTGCAAGCAGCCGATATACACTATATTGTCAAAAGTACTGGGACAAGCCTCTCTCCGCCGATAACAGATTGTCCCAGAGGTCATGTGGTAGAGGGCATTACCGTAATCCTAAAGTATATAACGGTTGTCTGCAATCTGTTACAGTCGATGTTTGCCAGTATGGCGCATGGATTGGAGCTGACGGAGGTTGAACATGGAATGATAGTTGCTCGTCATATCGTCCTTTGTCCCAACTCTTTTGGCAATGCAGCGTATTCGTTTCCATCTTTGGCTTTCACAGTCTGAAGCATTCCAGAGGCAGAGATGAAGTATTCCAGGAGGTCCAGCGTTCAATAACATATTTATCTCCGTGAGACACAAGCAGCATGTTATCAAAGCGAGGGGGGAAAAAAGCAATACCATGTGCTAAGCGCAGTTTCCTTTAGGCTTCCTTTTGCTTACCCGTGAGTCACGTGCAAAGAGCTAGCATGGACATCCCGCCTCGATAGCTCGAATCGCGGGTGCTTCATACTCCTGCAGAGCAGACGCAGAACGGACAATGATATACTGTAGAAATGTCCCTTTGTGTCCGACTCCCTTCCTTTCTACCTGCCTTGCAAGGAAGGAGGCCCAGAATCGATCAGACTACGTGTCCTATGTTTGGCAAATGGAATATCTTTAGAAATCGAGGGTCCTCGATCTGACGTGAGATGCTTGTGGAAGGTACGAATCTAGTTTTTTTTTCCCACGCACAGTTTAATCAGATCTCATTCACAGATTGCAAAGGAATTTGGCCCGAGGAAAACCACGCAAAAGTAAGCGAATATTTGACTTTGAATATTTGGAAATTGCAATGCTTCCAGATATTCCAGACTGTAAAGAAAGCGATGGCGAGTCCGATCTCAGGCTTCAGTCATCCTCTGCTTTTTTGAAGAAGCAAGATGACCCTCCTGTCAGTTCCGTGGATGCAACACCTTTTCGGTTGCTCCAATCTCAGGAAATCTACGGAACCGCAGATCCAGTAACCACCCACGACCGAACATTTCGGGGGAAATTCAACTGGGTGAGGAATTGAAACGGAGGCGATATGATCCCCGACCAAAGCAGGCGACTGAGGATCTCATTCACCTTGCTTCTGACGTAACATTCTCGTTCTTGACGGTAGCCTGTACGTGGGAAATGAAGATATGACGTGGAGCAGCCTCCCAAGAAGTCAACAAAGGACACGTACCTTCCACTATTTCCATCTCCATTCACTCCTCTACAAGACGACTCCTTGCCACTCATTGTCTCTGATGACCTTGCATGAGCATGCAGGTTTTTCTCATGGGAATGAATTAGATCGGGAACAAAGAGCATTTGACGCAGCCGTTGCGTCAGATCTGCAATGCGATTTCGGACAAAACTCAAGGTAGAAGTATTCTCCATTCTATCAAAGTGGTTGACATCTGGAGGAATGGAGAAGTCCATAGCGGACGAACCCACCCAAAGACCTTATACTAAGAAGACTGGACACTCCGCGAAAGCAGGATAACCGCAATGGCGGTCTATGCCCTGGTGGTTGGCCCTCGAACTAGCGTCAACGTTTCCTTGAGCAGAGCGCTAGTGTCTCTTGAACGAATTTGCGCCCGAAGTCTGACGCCATTTCTTTTGCGCGTGACTGATTGACATGGCTGACGGAAGACCATGGAGAGGAGTTGGGAAAACAATGTTCGGAGGATCTCCCTGGGGGTGGGGGGTGCTACAATTCTTGAATTCAGACAGAATTGCAAGACGATGCATGCTGCGTAGGTTATGTATGTAGCAAGGAATCAGTTTGTTTTTTGCTAATTTACGAACTGCATTATTTTCATGTACTGGAGATCGCTGAATCACAATGGCAATCTCATCTATTGCCGAGAACATTTTGGCTTAGCTGCCAGCAACAATGTGTGCGAGTAGAAGCCAGCTGTAACCCAACTGGACCCCAAGAACATAAGGCTAGAAATCCAAAGCAAAGCTGCAAGATTATTATTTTCAGCCTGTTTTTGTCCCTTCAAAATTGAAGTCATCCCATTCTAACAGGCCTGTCAATCCGAAACGGGAAAATTTTTACCTTTTCGTTAGGGTCACTGAGGTTACTCAGCATTTTACTTCATCCGCCTGTTACATATATGTAAAGTCATGACCATAGGCCTAGTGCAAAGCCCTAGGTGAACACATGCGCGTGCCTTTCCGAATCCTTGGGAAACCAATGCAACGGAACATCTCCATCCATTTAACCAAATTTCTCCTGATATGGTGCGTAGGTGCATTACTTGGATCCAGAAGCTGTCATACTTCATGCGACATTCCAATCCAATGATCCCATTGGTCAGTTCTGCGTAGTTCTGGAGTCAACCACCAGGGCATAAGGTTTCCCCGACATCAAAGGCGCCGCCACAGAGTGCTCAGTCTTCTTAGTATAAGGTCTTTGAACCCACCCTCCAGCCAGAAAAATACAGACAGTTCGAGGATTGGAGCACAGAGAGCAGCGTTTGTCTTCTCGCCCTTGCTCTTTCACTATCGTTTCTATAGCAAAGACAAAATACTACAGCATGCGTCTTTGGTTTGAAGTCATCGCAGATTCAGCCTTGGAACAGATACCAACAGAAGCATTGGTTCCCCTTCCATCTACTATTGTACTTACTGTGCTTCTAAAAGAATAACTTCGTAGGTTCCAAGTGCGATATTTCAGACATATCAGACAGTATTCTATCTTCAATATTTCTGTAGCCTACATGGAGAATAGAAGGACCAGAAATGAATAGGATTTCATTTCCACAATTCGGGTCATTACAGATTTCATTACAATAGTGTCACGAATGAATTAATGACTGCAATAATAGGGTCTTAAAAGCGATTTCAATCACATGCCCAAATTGGCACACTGTGGCTGAAAGAAATAAAGAGAACGGTAAAAAAAAAAAACGAACAATCCTCCTTGTGTCTTCGCCTGATCTGAAATGAAATCACTTAGTATTGATAAAACACACTTGGACCTTTATCATTCAGTCATGAATCTCATCTAGGTCACTTGCAGGTTCTGTTGGCATGAAAACATGGAAGAACAGCTTGAAGCAGGATTGATGCAAGAAACCTCTCATCTACAGGGTGATTCAAAACAATGTATAAGCACTTTGAATCACTCTGTACCGTTGATGATAAATGTAATAGCAACTGATGATGGTGCATTTGCTACCAGACAATATTACTTTAAAATTTTTACTATTGAATGTAATATAAATTATCCTCAGTTTAGTAGATATACGGTTGAATTTCAGAGGAAAAACATTTTGAAGTTGTACTGCAAGTATGAGAATATAAAGGAAGTGCAGTTTGTCTGGATGCGAAACTACCAAACAACAGCTCCCAAACGTATAACAATTTGTCGTATGCGTGATACATTTGAAGAACACAGAACTGTCCAAAATATGAATAAAAAAACCGTATGGAAGAAAACGGACAGCGCGAAGTTAAGAAAATGTGGAAGCTAATAGCCGCGTACCAACGTTCTTAAAGATAAAAAATAAAAGTAATTTTAGCATTTGACATGAGAAGATAATTGCATGTCGTTTTCGCATGTTCGCTTGTATGCATGGGGAAGTTTTGTTTATAAAGTGCAATAAGTATTAAAAATACATAGTTTCCAAATGTGCATACATTATTTTGAATCACTCTTATATGAAGGGCTGAAAGGCAAAGTGTCAGCTAAAAAAAATCTGCTAAAATTATTTCCTGAAGCTCCACACGAAATGAGTGAATATTCTAGCGACCATCATGTTAAACGTGAGAAAAAGTGGTATGTATTGATAGATCACTTCATTCTTTACTTAATTCCAAAAAACTATAATTTTCTATGAAAGGAACAAGGTCTATGGACACAAAACCCACGACACTTTTTTCGGACATTTTTTTGCAGATAGACCACTTTGCCTTTCAGCCCTTCATATATCAGTGGCTATAATTGCAGCAGTATCCACAACTAGCATTGGTTGTCATGGCTATATTTATTTGACCAAGTCCGCGTGGATGAGTATATTTGCCTCTTGAATAAGTGAAGTATGAATGCCATATTTTGGCATTGATTCAAAGAAGATTTTTATGACATGAATGAATGGGGGCAATGAATAAACGATAAGCTATTTTTTTGCCGATCTCGAAGCATGTGAACCAACTAGGACATGAATCGGGGTCAAAGAGTGGCCTTTTTTATTTCACAAAACAAACATGAAACAAACATGAGGAGAATAATAAGAAAAAAACAATGCTAAGAGAGGGGTCACTTCCTGGTTCACGTCTGTATCCGGAGTCTCTTGAAAGATATCAGCATCAGAGTCTAAAATGAGTTTCGTGTGGAAACAATCGATTAAACATTTTTAAGAAGAAATATTCAGTTACTGATTTAACGGTGGGTTTGCATGCATTCCTGGTCCAGGAAGTGAAAGACCAGGGGAATTACTCGAACCCGGCACGTCCTTTCAGTATGGCAGAGAGGAGTTTCCAGGATACGGTATCCCGGAAACTCTTTCTCCTTCGCCAAGTATCCCCTTCCCCCCTTCCTCACTAGATAGGGTAAGTGCTGCGAATGTCGGCAGTGGGGGTAATCTTGGCACTTTGCAATCGTGAAAAAAATACTGCTTTCGCTACTAGTCCCCATAGGCACGAGTAGATAAGTATTCTCAGATGGTAGGACTAATGTTGTTAACATGTGCTTGGAACAGTCATATTTGCTGTTGTAGTTTTCTCGCAGTAGCCACTTCCTCCAAGCGCACCCCGAAAATCCTGCGAAAGCTTGTGATTTTGCTAAGCTTTAACACATTGCGTTCTTCTCTTCCGCACTAGGTATTGTTTTATCTGGTCGTTGCATTCATTTTTGCGTCCGTTGTAAACGACAGTGATGCATAAGTGTGCCGAGATTGTCAACATCTAACCCAACTTCACCTTTGACCCAGGCCCTCGGAAAATGAAAGGGCTGGGGCACTCGAGGTTAGCGATACAAGAAGGGTTATAATAAAGGTGTCACCAGACCCAATATGAACTAGGAAGCTCCATTACGAAAATCAGCAAGCAAGGTGGAAGTGAAGTATTTGCTTAGAGTGCCGACATTCGCATCACTCATCCTATACCCCCCAAAACCGATGTGAATTGAAAGTTTTCTCATTTGCGGTCCACAGGTCACGTTGCTTCAAAGCCCCAAAGGTTTGGACGCCCTTGCTTAAGACAAATGACAGGACCTAGCTGTCAGCAACATTCGACAGCGGAAGCTGTCGAATGTTGCTGGGAGCCACAGCAGCGGGAGCCACGAGAAGTTACGAGTTACGAGAACTTCTGACTACGTTTGTAATTCACCACTGACATAGCAGATAAGGGTAAACTTAAGGTGCCATTTGGATCATTCAATCGCATCATACAAGGTGACTATAAAGTCACTTGACATTTCTCCCGCTTCATTTGAGATGAATAATCTGAGATAGCTGGTGATTCCGGTTTGACAAATTATATTAAAATATACTTCGAACCTCAATAATTTCAATAACGGATGCACAAAAAATTAAAATTGGAAAATAGTGAAAACAATCTATTTTACTAACCCTTTCAGATAGTACCAATGTAAAATATTGTTGAATTGGAGAATCAAAGTGGTTCGGTGGATTATACAGGGTGGGCCACTTAAAAGTAGCCCACCTCTGGTCCGAGCGTGGCGGAGGTGGTCGCCCCTTGCACACTGTTCTTACCGACCGTCTGTCTGTCTGGCGACGTCTTGTCGCCCCATGTGCAGACTTCCAGCTTGATTTTGCCCTGCTAATCAGT
>CAJPEV010001158.1:0-75399 GCA_905338385.1 Darwinula stevensoni
TCACGAGACATGTCATAGTAGGCACAGGCCTGTTGCTCATCCCTTCCATATTCAGGTAGATAACTTATTGAGTGACCCTCGTAAGAGGAGAAGAGAGGGGTAGAGCAAGAAATCTAGTTTATCTTAACTTCTCTATCCCTATGTTGGCTTTCAAGCCTGTCATGTATGAGACCACATCACAAAGTATATATATATATATTCTGTGCAGTGGTCATTCATGCAGAAAGCTTGGTATTTATCATAAATGATATATTTTGCTCATGTAATATTTTTAAGAGAGCCATAATGATAGGTTGATAACTGTTGTATATTCTATTGAGCTGCTTCAAACAGGATCAATTTTTTTATTTGTTAAAGTGCCTATTTATGCAGATAGAAGATCCTTTCTGTCATACTGTTGTCTTTTAATATATTCTCTTCATTTTAGCTTCCTCTAGCATGGAACTTATACTTGATTGATCTCAATCATGTGAAGGTTGCAACATGGTGAGTGGAGCTCAGAAGGGGGCCAAGAGACTCTGGCTGAACAATATCAGAGACTTCGAACAGAATTTGATTGCTTTCTTAAAGACCTTTCCAACGCTGAGGTGAAAAAAAAACTTCCTTGCTTTGTCAATCATATAATCCAACATTCTTTGACATTGTATCATCCCCATCCTCAATGCAGAAGAGTGGGGCAGTGGGAAGTTATGCAATGGAGGAAATGAAGGCTTTGCACCATCAATTCATCAGACTTAGGTTAGAGGAGGCTATTGGCAAGGATGCACTTCCATCTCTCACAGATCCCATGGGGAGTATTCACAAGTGAGTGCAATTCCAGTCACCATTTGATCCATCATGAAGTTTAATGTTTCAAAGTACATTGGTGCTCCTTTGCATTCCTATGAGCAGGGCTTTGGAGCAGCATGTGGAAAGTATCAAGCAACAGGGGCAAACAGGGAAAAGCAAAGGAAAAGAGATCATGAAAGGTGAAGGAAAGGCTATTACCTACCAGCTGCAGTATGATCCTCAAGACACAGCATCAGGGGAAGCCTTCCTTAGTCTAGAGAGACGAATTAATGAGCTCGAGCAAATCCTAGGGCACAAACCTGTATGAATTGCTCCTTAATCTGATAAGTTGTGTCTTCTTGAAACCTCTTCAATATTACTGTGGTATACTGTGTACCTCATTCTCTTTTAGATGGATGGAATGGTGGGTCTCCTAGAAAGTGTGAAGAGACTAGACTCCAAAGTCTCAATGTTGGAGCCAGCTCACTTAGACATGATTGAATCCCGTCTCTTATACATTGACAATAAACTACCTGAAATCCAAGACAAGATGGGTGCATCCTCCAATGATTCAGATGGCACACATGGAAAGGTATTATTATTGTTAACATTTTTATTACATGCCCATGAAATATAACTATGTTCAAAGAGCATTTTTGTCTCCTCTAGTTGAATCAGATGATGGGATTGCTTCACGAGGTCAAATCTTTGGGAGATGTCCTTCCTCCCCTAGTCAACCGCCTTGTGTCTCTCCATACACTTCATGAACATGGTGAGTGAATATCATATTTATTGACATCATGCTGGCAAGAAATACTTTTTTAATTGTATTTGTTAGCTCTCATAAATATTTGCATTAACTTTTAAGAATCCTGGCCAGAATCTCTCTTTTGTCAAGTTCATAACCAATTCCCATAATATGTTCCTATAATCTTGCAAAGCAAAAAAGAAATAAGGCAGTAGGGTACTTCTCAGTCTTGTTGCATGTCAGTCTTTATTGGTATTTGTGACTCTTGTTACCCTAAGAATGTGGCATGGGCTATATGCCAAGGCTGCATATTTGAACAAAGGTTATATAAGCAAAAACAATGCTTATTTAGATTTTTCTTTCACGTAAAGGAGATATATCAATTTTCAAACTTTAAGATAGAGTCCTACAAGTATTATGAATACAGGTAAACCTACTGGTGTGTAGTGACAAATATTGTTAAAATATAATTAAGTGATTAAATAGTACAGGGCGTTTCAAATGTCATTTCTGCTGTTCAGACGACTGCCCCCCAATGGACACAACATTGTGAAACTTGCTGTATAGACCAATTTGAACCACGTGGAAAACAGTCGTGGTGGTTTATGTCTTTATGGTCACCCAATATGGTACCTATGGTTCAAAATGGCATACATTTTTATAATAGCTGTTCGATGTGCTCTTCATTTGTGATAGTCACCATCTCCAATTGGGACAGCACATTCCACCTCAAATCATATTGGAGTGTGGAGCAGACATCCTGCTGCACTCCTCTAACTCATGGCACATAGGCCATTGCGGTAAACACAGCTTTGGAGGTAACCCCAAAGCCAGAAGTCTGCTGGGGTGAGGTCAGGCGAACTTGCACGCTAGGATTGCTCAAAGTGATGACAGATGACACGTTCTCTAAAAAAAAAAAAAAATGACCAGAAATGTGGCTCCAGGATGAAGTTGGCATTGAAGCCACACCACACTGACTTTGGTGTCATGGAGTGGCTCTTGAACAGTAGCCTTTGGTTTTTCAACAGACCAGATGACACGGTTGCATGTGTTAACTTGGTCAGGAAGGTAAAAATTTGCTCTGTCTTTCCACAAGAAGTTTGGTAGGAATTGCAGACCCACTTCTGCATGAGCCAGAAATTGTAATGCAAATGCAGTGCCTATCAGCATTGGCTGGTTTCAGCTCTTAGCATGTTCCCAAAAAGAATGCACTGCAATGTATGATGGAACAATTGCAAAGTTGTGGCTGTAGGGTTTCTTGTTCTCTGGGCAACTTCACCACTGCTGGATGCTCCATAACAATCAGTCTGTCATTTCCTTTGTCACCTGGAGAACCCCAGCAACTAATTTGTGGGACATGGGCTACACTGCCAGTTTGTAGGAGCCTGACTGTGAGGTTCTGAAGTCCTTGCTTTGTGTCATGCTGCCATCAGTAAGCACATTGTCTATGTTATTCCTGCAATTTTCACACCAGAGCCCAAGGAGCTCGATTCTCTGCTCCAAGCTCAGCAATTACAGTGACTAGTTAAAAAAAACTGCACAAATATGCATTTAGCCTATTCTAAGGTACAATAGGTTGCCATTTAACATGCCCATATCATCATAGACCACCACGAAACTATGTTTTCTTCTGGATGGTCAAAAGTGATCTACACACCAATTTGTGTCCATTGCTTTTCTGGGTGAAGGCGTCTGAACACTTGAAACATTCTGAATCAGGATTGCAATACCCCTCTTGTAATTCAAATTTGTTTTTGGAAATGCCTAAACCCAACCCAACCTTACCTTGCCCCCCATTCCTTCACTTCTACACTGTGTGCTATGCTCTTCCAGGCAAAGTATATCTTCATTCTTAATTAATATTCATAATTCAGAGAGATGTACACTAGTACTCATGAAATTACATTTTGACCAGCCCTAGAATTTAGCAAGACCTTGAAGCATGTGGAAGAGATGCAAGAAAGCCTTTCAGCTGAGCTTTCTCAGACTACAGAGATGTTGAGAACTGTCCAGGGAAACCTTGAGAAGAATGTGGAATCATTCAAAAGCAGTGTGAATGCTTTAGATACAAGGTTTGGTGCCTTAAAAAAATGAGTGGTTGTTGGTGACAAAAACAAACCAATTTCTTTTCAAATAACCATTTTATTTTCTTTTGGAGGGCTTTTTCAAGATGTGAATAAAAAATAGTTTCTGCCTTAAACTCTGCCAAGGAAACATTGAAATCTTTCCCTTTGTTTCAATTTCTGAACATGCCATGCATGCAGTCATGCTGTTGTACTTTTCCAGCCTGCTTTCAATTCAATCTCATCCATCTTGCTTTCTTTTTCTTTCTCTCTCTCTCTCTCTCTCTCAATCGCTCACTCTCTCTCTGTTTCCATGATGGATAGATCTTTGTATTTTTTGTTTCTAATAAATGCTGCCCAGCAGCATGCATTTGCACACAAGCGTCCAACCTTCCGTCCGTTTCTTTGCATTCCATGGGGACTAGAGCTGATTGGGGGTCCACAATGGGACCCCTCCTCAATCGTTCATACAGTACGTACAATCGGTCGCGCGCTCTTTCTCCATTCGTTCTTTGCATGAGCATAGCATGGATTCAGTCAACAGCCAACAAAGAATATCTCAGGGTGAAAAAGAAGGGCCATACCACCCAACACACGAGAGGAGAGAGAGAAAAAAAACACACATGAACCAATTGGAGGTCATTTGTGAAGATGCCTACTTGCTACAGCAAACATCAAATATGTTCAGGCGACGTCAAGACATGCAATCCTAAGGATCAAACCAACTACACAAACGAACACTCTCATTTACCACAAAGACAGACACACACTCACATATAGAGCAGTTAGATATCTCATTAAAAAAAAAATTGAAGACCCAACCCAGAATGAACCTAACTTTTAGATGATACATGCAATTTCCTTCTTTGCTTTGCCTCCATAAGGACAGAAAAAGATCTATCTCATCTTGGGTGGACTGATCAAGCTGGTGATATTTCCACACACTCTCTTTCGCGCTCTCTTATCTCACCAATCTGCAAGAGTCACCAAACATACGCATGCAAGCAGACTTGAATGGACAAGAGATGAAAAGATGTCTCATGAAAAGTACACCTCTTTGAAAGTGAAATATCCAAAGGATGAGATCAACTGATGACAGTCTGAACATGACCATGGTCAAAAGTCAGTGCATTGTGGCATTACAATTTCATGCTTTAGGATCTTGATCTTACTCTTACTCATACTGGTAATTGCATGAATCTATTCCAGCATAAATAATGCTGGCTTCCTCAGATGCTTGGAGAAGGATACAGCAAGGAAGCATCAGAGAAGGAAAGACTCACATGGGGATCACATATCATAGGCTCGGAACGCAGGAGCATCTGGTTTTGGAGCAGGTCTTGGCTGTGCCTGAGTCCAAGAGGGGCCACCATGAGATGGTGGGGGAGCATCTCCAGTTGCACCCCCTCCCCATCCCATGAATCCACCTCCTCCTCCATGTGAATGAGACTGAGGAGGTGGAGGCTGATTCTGATAGCCACCTCCACTGGGAGGTCCATAAGATCCGTAGCCTTGATATCCCTGATCTCCAGATGGACCTCCACCACCTTGCCCACCCAGATTTGAGAAAAGCCCCCAGCCGGCCTGATTGAGTACAGCAGCTGCAATGGCAGAGCTCATGCTGGGAGGAAGGCCTGTGAGATTCAATGGACCCATTCCCATCCCTCCAGGATTTGATCCACCTGCTCCTGGTTGAGAAGCAGGTCCTGGACCACCACCTGACAGTCCAGCCAATGAATTTCCTAAAGCAGCCAAATTGGGAAGGTCGCCTCTGCCACCATGATTAGCTCCTGGTGTTGCAGCCCATTGTCCCCCTCGGATTCCCAGGTCCACGCGTCCTGGGCCCCTACCCCACGGTCCTCTAGAGGGGTCTGTCTTGGGTGCAGCACTACTCACGTGCACTGAGATCCCCTTGATGATGTGATCTTCCCCACACAGACTCTGTGCCATCTCTGGATCAGCAAATGTGACAAAAGCAAATGCCCGGAAAGGCTTTGGGATGAACACATCTGTCACCTCTCCAAATTTTGCAAAGTACTCTCTAAGATCTTCTGCTGTCATGTCTTCTGTGCACCGGCCCACGAATACCTTGCAGGGTACTTGGGCTTGATGTACACTATCCTATAAGAGATAAGGATAATTCATTCTTTAAAACTAGAGAATTAGATGAGTTGCAAGATCCCACATTAAAGAGAGTCCAGCCAACTGAGTAAAATGGTAAAACTTTGTGGTTCCTTCTCACAGCCTACTGGAATCGAAGTCCAGCTTATGACCAAAATTGCTATATACATAAATTCAGACTCCAAAAACTGGTTCATTCAGGGCTTTGAAAATTTGCAAGCATATTACAGCACACAGGCATTGTCTCTCACCCTTCTTGAAATTAAAAAAAGCAAGTCCTGAATAAATATTTCCTTGTGGTGTCATCTGAAAAACTATCCTACTATTGAAGAATGGAAAATTGAGGAGTAAATTTTTCCTTCTTTGAAACCATGCAACCACTAGTGAAGAATACAACCTTCATGAAAAGGATTGGTGCGATTTTCCTAACAGCACAGAGGCAAGATTTCTCTATAATACAGGAGCAGATGGGGAATTCAGCTGATCTTCACAATAAGAATTTCTCCAGGCCAAAGGCTTATATCAATGAATGCATTCTTTTAAAGCATTCACAGCTAGAGGTTAAAATGAATTAAATTTTCAACATACCTTCAGTATTGTTAATGAGTGTGGTATCTTGTATGCAATCCTTGTAGGTTGTGAAACATTTAAATGACATATCTAGAAGAAACATGTAACCATTAGGAAGACGGTGTGAAAACAGCTATATATGGCAGTGAATGTGTTAATAAGATAGCAGGAACCTAAATAAAATTCTGGACTTTTACTTGTTCACATTCCATGACACATATAGTTGATAGGATGAAAATTTTGAATGAATCTTCCACTAGGCAATTTTAACTTTTTCCTGTCCAAGATCTCTTAGAAAGTTTCCTCTGGGATGCTATCTGCAACTGCTACCAAAAAGCACACCTTTCCTTTGGCTTGTGGAAGAGGACAAAGTTGCACATTGACAGATCCAGCATGGATGCTGGTAGGCAAGCACATCCCAGTCACAGTCTGCCATAGGCTCTAGGACTTGGCCCACACCTGCTGGAAACAGGTGCAATTCTGTTGCAAGAAAATGTAGCTCCTCATTAGAAGTGCAAAATCTGAGAGGCTATGGCAGATTGAGACTGGAAGATGTTTATCCACCCTGCTTATTCAACAGATTTGTCATTGCATGACTTCTTCCTCTTCCCCAAGGTTGCATAAAGAAGATGCTGACACCATCAACAATCCCTAAAATGCATCGTTTCTGGACCTACCAACATCCTGGCATTCAATCTGGTGCCATGGTGTAAGAAATGCATCATGCTTAACAGTAACTTTGTTAGGTAGGTATCACTCTTAAAAACATTTCCTGAAAATTACATGAGATAATGTTTTGAAATAAATAGATCAATACTTAAGACTTATCAATTACCCAGTACAATCTGTAGCTCAGGGGAAATGTTTTACCAAGCAGGACCACTAAGTCCACAATTTAAGGAAAATATTTGGTTCACAGCACATCAAGGTAAAAGAAAGCTATGATCATACAGAAATCCAAGTTTCCTTGACTATCTTCTCATGCTATGCTCCTTCACTTGTTCCCAAAATTAGAGTAGAATCACCTAGTGACAAGGATCAAATATGGGCATGTATTTAAGAAAAACTTTCTGCTGCTATCCCTTGTTTTCCTATTCTGTTTCACCTGTTGTTTCCACAACTCTCCAGTAGGATCACCCAAATATAAAGCCACATCCTGTAGAATTTACAAGATAACTCACATATCAGCAGGACATCATCCCTATTCTGTCATTTCACTTTTACCAATTTGTGATTCAGTTGGGATGGCAGAAAAGGCAGCCTGGTTCAGTCACCTGAGTAGCTGTGAGCAAAAGAACATTTCAGCTCACAGGCAATAACAAGATCCAGAACAGTAAACAGCACTAGTGGCATATTGGCTTCAAATAGTTGGCCAGACATTCTTTATAACAGGACCTTGAGTAGGCAATCTAGACTTACTCCAGACATAACCTTAGAATTGGGGATCTTCACATCACACCAGCGACCATCAATCATATGTCTCTGGGACAAAACTCTTGTCTGTGCATCATATGTTGCAAATCGAATAAAGCCAAATCCCTTGGAGTTTCCAGTTTTTGGATCCTTTTTTACCTGCAATATAAAAGTAAGGATATCAACATGCCATCAATTGGTCCCAAATGTAGGCCTACCCCTGTTGTGTCATCTAGATTGATGCTCTTCTCTCAACCTCTTCCTAGACTGCCATATTTCACATGGAACAGCACCACTCAAGAGTTACACTAAGAATTAAAAATATTATACAACACCTTCCCCCATTTGGCAGCCTTATACAGGGTGGAAGTGAAGTCACTTGGAGATATAAAAAAGTAATAGAAAGTGAATGAAATAAAATTATATACAATTGGTAATTTATATAGGATAAGAGACACAAACTTCATATAGCACCACTGACAAACACAACAAAGTCTAATGACACTAACACTAACATTTTTGTTCATTACCTCCTAACCTGGAGATTTCCTTTGGGGTTTGTCAAAGTTCAAGTTGAATAAGGAAGCCGAGGACCATCAACAACTTCAATAAATTAATTGAAGATACAGTCAGGAGGATCACTCAACATCACAGAAGAGGAATGGAAAACATTTAAAGCACAAATGTTGAGTGCATTAGTGTTAGTGTCAGTCGGCAGGGCTTGTTGGTCCTGCCAATCTTTCTACTGTCCAAGATGACACACCTTACACTTATCAATTTATAAGATTTCTTGATAAGTGAACTAATGACCACCCAGTAAACAACTGGCTGATTTTCACATGAATTTTTGAAAAATGTGTCAGTATCAGCATACTTCCCTAGATGAAAACATGAAATCAGGGCCAGGGTGAGGTAATGATTACCTTTTCCTAAATCATTACAATTTTTACATTATAGTAGCAAGTAACAATTTTATGAAAATTATTTTTAAAAAATACAATCTAATAAATCTGGGGCAATAATATGAATCTTACAACTATTAAATCTCATTTCCTTATGTATCATGTTACATAGCCAAGAGCAAGGTATGCTGATTTCTTGGGTCCTCAGATATAATTTTCTTTTGACATAACTCAGATGTAGGTTTTCAGGCGCTATGCATAAAAAATTGTCATGGAAATGGCAGATGGTGAATTTCCAAGAATCTGGACTGAACTCAGGAATGAGATAATGGGAGATAATCAGCAAATTAATTATACCACCTTTAACATGAACTCAATCCAAAGATGGTCATTTCTGTCCTGGAATAATATATACTATTTTCAGATTAAATTCAAACTCCCCAAGTAGTGGAGTATGTAGAAAACACTACCTCCAGAAGATCCACTTCCTCAGATGATCCAAAATACCACCTGTAATGAGGTGTCATTATAAGCACTTCCATGGGGAGGATGTTAACACATTGGCGACAATGTGTCCTGATGCCAGGATGCAGATTTTTTTTCAATGAATACCCTCTGGAACTGTTGAGAACGTTCCAGAAGATTATGATTTCATAATTACTGATAAAAATTCCAAAAAATTCAACATTTTAAAAAAACTCGGCAAAAAATATGTTTTCTGGGACCATGCGTCCTGATGGCAGGACGCATTTTTTGACAAAAAAAATGCGCGTGGTCCCACGCGGCGGACAAGCAAAAATAGGCTGGTCATCAACGTGTTAACACAAATTCAATCCAAAATCAGTGTACCATCACCACTATGCTCATCATTTACTTTTTAAGTAATATTCACATATCCTGCTGCATTGTACTTCATTTTTTTTAGGTCTTGTCCATTGCATGTAGTAGTAGTAGCAAAAGTATCTTCTTTTGGTTCTCCTATTTGGGTCAGCTGGTTTGGGGATACAGTTGCTTAAAACACTACATAAACTACATGCACTGCTACTTTTTGTTGCAAAGACCTATTTTGAATTCTCAATTTTTTTTTTTCGGGTTGAAGACATGGTTATATCCCTTGTTTGACAACTATGTGAGACTCATTTATTTATTTCCTTTTTGATTTCAGTGAATTTAAGACTATTTTCAGCTTGACTTCTGTCTTCTTACGTATATTTCCAGTCTATAATCAAATCAATCTAAAGAAGTAAGTCATCCAGAATTTATGAGACAGTATGTCTGACCATAAGTCCAATTTGAGCTTACTGGTTTTTTTTAACTTGATAAAAGACAAAAAACTAAGCTAGACCAACTCACCTGTGCCATGAGCACCTCTCCATAGCCTTCAAAGTACTGACGGAGTTCTGATTCTGTTGTCTTCCAAGGGAGGCCCAGGACAATCAAATCTGAGCACTTCTGTTTGTCAATTCTCTTGGTTTTGGAAAGGGAACTTTCCAACAAGTCATCAGATTTCCGCTTATTCTCTACTGGAAGAAAGAAAACAGATCAATGTCAGGGGGATAGGTTTGATAATTCTAGGCTCAACATGAACTGCCAAAAAATTATGTCACCAGCCACCAGAGATGAACTTTTTTGAAGCTTTGCCTGACAGATCTTAAAGGTGTAAATTCCTGTCTCTGCCCCCCTCCATAGAGGGGGGTGTATGGAGTGGGGTAGCAACTGATATCATGAAGGTGGATGAAATAATGCAAAGTCAAATGTTTCTCCTGAAATTTCTTGCTAACTAAAGGTAATGGAAAAGTGAAATGCTCTCTACAGAATGGTTAATTTGCACAGGCCTTTTGTAGAATGCAACCATTTCAAATTGGAATTTATAAAAACAATCATCTTCATGTTTCTGTCTGACAACCCATTTCATGGGGACCTTGGTACAACCATTCTTATACACTAGAGCAGTGGTTCCCAATCTTTTTTATTTGCAGCACACATAAGGACACTTGAACTTTCCATGGCACATCCAGCCATTTACTTACTTTCAATGGGAAACTTGTGCTTGCTTCACTGAACACAGCAGTTTTGATATGAGATGTCATAGTGCAACTCTAAGCTCATTTTCCACTGAGAGACGGCTTGGTATTCCTTCGTCTTGTGCACACCTAGTTTGCACAAACTTCGTCTTGTGCACACCTTGTTTTGTACCGTGCACACCAATCATCCACACTGCTAGAGGTGATGTTAGTCAGTTGTGGGTGTCGTACGTGTGCATACTACAACCTACGACCGTCACTTTAGGAGTGCTGTTCTCTCAGACTCCCAAGCGGAACGCGCTGCCCGACGTAACGGCGAGCAGGTACATGTAGACACGCTGAATCTTAGCTCTCCGGAGGGCTTTCTTTGAGGAAGTTTTCCGACCAAAACAGTGCTCAGTTCCGCCGCACTGAACGGCAGAAGTATCATCCCGAAGGTGAGAAGATAAGAGTGGCCATATCCGAATCACGGACTGCCGTTCTTCGGCGATTTCGAACTTCTGATGATGTATAAACATGCTTAAGCTTATATAGGCAGGCATCACGCATCACCCTCCCAATCTCGGATGAGGTGAAGGTGATAGTGCGGGGGAAGTGATGTAGCCCTATACAAAAACCGGTTAACTCCTTCCGGCTCCCTTGTGGGAACAGATTTTCCTTAGTTGCAAGAGTTCAACAGATACGAACAGAGTTAGGAGTTTTGTGCGTGTGAAAATGTGAGTGGGGAGTGGCGGTGAAAAGTGAAACTTCTGCATTCTGACAAAAGGCTAGACATTCGGGCATACCGAAGTTGAAGTTCGCATACATCTGAGGCATACCAATGCCTGATTGGAAGGGAAAAGGCAATGGTATTTCTTCTACACGTGGGCGACAAGGTCTACTGGGCATTTATCCTACTCGCCGTTACGTAGGGCAGCGTGTTCCGCGTTGAACATGGGAATGGAGAGTCTGTCCCTATCGGGAAATAGTGTGCACATAACGAAGTTGAGGTTTATGTGCGGTGTTCACAGGATTTGACAGTGTGCACAAGACGAAGGAATACCAGAAAGAATGCATGGGTCAGTGTTTATATTAATTACAATGTTTTCTACAAATGACAGCAAAAATTTTTTACGACTCCAATTTTGGGATTTAAGCAGATGGGTCAAGGTGGTATGGTGGTGGTAGGTTACAAGTTGCTCATTTATGTTTTCATTTCCATGTCAAAGCTATGAGACACCTACATTCATAATGCAAGGTCTCTTAGCACTAAGCTACATGCTAAGGTCCTTGCATCCTACTGTAAACTATCAGCATCAAGAAGTAAAAACTTAATTGTAAAGGTCAAGTAGGGCCAGTAGGGATGATACACCCAAGTGAAACCTGGCTACTACCAATTAAAGAGCCTGAGTAATTTTGAGAGTTCTTGAAAATCCTCATGGTCAATTGAGGCTAACAAAGCAAAAAACTTAGTGCTATTGCTATTTTCCCTAAGGTATCTAGGATGACCAAGCTTCATCAAAGATGGTCCAATACTATGAAAGATCTAGAAAATAGCAGGACAAGGATTCCTGCTTCTTCTGGGAAGCAAGTAACTATGACAGATTTCAACAAACAAGGTATTAATGGTCTCTTCACATGTTAGGAGTGTGGGGGGGAATATGGGGGCTCCATGAAATTGACACCTAGCAAGGGAATACTCTTGGACACGAGAGGAACAATGCAATGCCAAGTTAGTCCCTTCCTTGACTGCAATGAATGAACTTATTCATTTGAGAAGTGTTTGTGCGCCTAGTTGCATAATACGTCCCATAAGATGTGAAAGGCCTAAGGCTACGAACTACCATAGATTACAGGAACAATGAAGAGCGTCAATAACTTCACCTATGCCTAACTAATACATAAAGGCAGGTAAGCTTAAATCCAAGCACATAGGCAGTCAAAGTAATAGACACATCACGAAAAAACTGATGGCATGTAGGCCTAGCTGGTGAGAAAACGACGCGAACCTCCCCTATTCCAAACGCCAACTGACCCGTGTGCTGCATCTACATGGCTGGTTATGGGAGAGGATAAGAGGGAGATGGCTGCGAGGGTTTGCTGGCGAAGAGATGCTAGCGACATCTATTGGAAATTCAGTATGGCGGCCTCCACACTCGCAGTGTTCCAGTTGAGACTTGATTTCCTTCAGATTTGGCTGTAAGGGGAGGTCCTGAAAATTTTGTAGGGCTTTTATGAAATTTGAGAGAGAGCTCAGCTTACGGTTCCACGGAAGTTAAGTCTAGCGAGCTTATGAATGGAAGAGAAGGATTAGGATCTGATGCTATTTCATGCTCTTGAAATACATTTTCATAAGAAAGTCAGGATGGAGTCCGAATTTATTATCACGTCGGTGATTGTTCTTTTACCCTTATACAAAAATCGTGTCACACAGGTCATCTCCTATAGTTACACGAAAAAAATACATCATTTCAGTCAAGAATGAACTTTAGGCGCAGATGTCAAGAATTGACAGAAGTATCATGAAAATGATAAATAGGATCATATGCAAGCAATACCTTCAGTCTTCTCTTGAAGGCACCTATGAAAACTATTGTGTGAATGCCAAGAGGTAACATGCTTTAGAGGTCACAACATAGTCACATTTTTTTACTCATCAGTTATATCTTATAATGCTTTGGTTTGAGTTCAATCTATGACAGCTTTTGTACTTCATGTTCATTCCTCTGGAATGAGTGTTGAGGCTGCCATTAAGTTTCAAATTGTGGATGTGGATCAATGATTCAGAGATAATGATTGCTGGGAATGTCAGTACTTAACAAAAAATTTATAGAAAAAAAAAAGCCTATAGTGCTTCTTTATTTTGCAAATGATTATTCTCTGGATTAATAAAATATTTTTTATTAGAGAAATCCAAAGCCAGTTAATCAGATCTTTATTGCCAAGTTGTGATGTATATAATATGCTCTCACTTTCAGCTTGTCGTGATTCAGATTGTTGATAGTTGGCACTCCCAAGAGAGCCATTTATCAAGGTGCATACTCATAAGTTTTGTTTCCTGATCTATAGCAGTTGAAAATACAAGTGAATTTGCTTTGCTTCATCGTAAGATCAGAGTAGTTTTCTTGATGCTTAATGTTGGACCATTCACTGTAGATCTCAGGTTGACAGACTTATTGCTAATGTTGTTGGTTCAGCCTTTTTTATGTGAATAAAAAAAGTTGACCTTCAGTCATAATGACAGCCCTGGTGGTTCTATTGTTATGGGCTTGTAGAACATGCCACTGATTATGGAGGCCTAGAAGATAATTTCAAAAAAGAGGCACATCTATCTAAAGTGATGTAAATTTTGATGCTGGGACAGAAATCCCATTTGGTAAAGTGGCTTTCTGCATGGATTATCAATAGGTTGTTTCAGCAATTCCAGCAGGTGGGTAAGGAGAGAAGAATATAGAGTTGTCCATGGTGTCCAAGCAATCTACAAAGGGTGGAAGCACCATTTTGGTGGAAATACACCTCTGCATCAACTCTATTTGGCATGCATAAAGTGATTCCCACTATGACAGTCACAAAAAAATTATTGCTTGCAATAGTCCATTCTAGTTTTTATTGCTTAAGATAGTCCATACCATGGTCTTGCAATGTTCAGTTTACAAAACTGCATGTCAGACAGACTCCCGTAACTCCTTCACCCACCAGTTTTGAGACAAATAAGAAGTCAGTTTGAGATTTTTGCAGGTCTATCAGTGAAAGGGTTAAGTAAAATTGGGAAATACTGTACCCATTCTATCAACATATGGCATTTAGACACAGAGCTAAGGGGAGCGATTCGGAAGTTCACCTCTCAACAGGGTTCAAATAGGTGATTTATAATTAATATGGTATAACTAAAAAAAAAATTGCTAGTCATCAGAAATTTAATACATTATTGGCAAATATTAGTATTACTAAAATCCAAGATAAAGAGTTGCTACAACTATGCCTAACTGCTTAGAGTTTTGTAAAGCATGAGAACTAGATTAAAGTATTTGTGATTTCCAATGAAAGAGTGTTTGTTTTGTTAATCTTAAGTTTCATGTAAGAAGCATCACAGCAAGGTCTTTTCTAGATCAGATATATAGGGATCTTATCTGTTGATTTTATTGGGTTGGAAAGAAAGTCTTGCAACACTGTGCAAATTTTTCACAATTTTCTAACTTTATTGAAATGCAATTTCAGTCTACAATGTAATGACCATTGTTGTCTATGACATGTTCCCAACGCACGGGTAACATCTCCAGTAACGATTTCCTTCAGAAGGTCCTTTCTGTGTGGACGAAGGAGCAATGATTCTCAGACACTGACACGGCTTATTTTGTCGGAGTCGCTGAGCAGATGAGGGACCCATGTCGAGTAAACCTTCTGATAGCCGAGGTCGTTCAGATGGTTGCCGATGGCCATATGGGTGACTCCAAGTGTAGTCGCCAATTCGCGAGTAGTGGCGTTCGGCTTCATGTTGAGGGCGTTCCGCAGGGCTTCGTCAGAAAGTGTTGCAAGACTTTCTTTCCAACCCAATATAAAATACATTACATCATCAATAATGAGGTAAGATGAGGAGGCAATGGAGAGAGGCAGATAATTAACATAAAGGATGGAACAAAAGACACTTGATTTTTTACTAATTTTATCTAATTCTATATTTTGACTGAATAACTGGTACATAAGTGTAGTGTCATTAAGTCAGCCAGAATTAAATGTAGTGCAGTGTATCCTGATCTTGGGAACCATATATGGTCATTTTGGTTGAAGGTTATTCATGAATTGGTGAACTTTACTGGTAGTAGAACTGAACATCCACCTTCTTGTGGCTCTTATACGGGGTGTTCCATAAGTCCCTCGACACCCCCTTTTTTCTTGTGAATAATAGTGAAGAATAATGGCAGCAAAATAAAACATGCCATTTGAAACAACATTCATATTGACCCAATAGCCTTCATTCAAGAAACTGGGGATCATTTGGAGTTTAAGGGGACCAGTTTGAGTGTTATCGTTTTTTGAATCCAGAATGATGAGGTGCCAGGTGTGATGAGACATTTCATAGAGGATTTTTTGCCAAATCAGGCTCAAAAGTCCACAAAAAAAGTGTCATGTTTTTTCCACTTTGTTGGCATTAATGCACCCAAAAACTCATCACTAAACACTCTTCTAGCATAAAAGGGCCTTAGTCACTCATATCTACAAAAACAAATCTCAACCATAATTTACCTGAAACAAGAAAAAAAAAAGGAGGGAGGGGTTATGGGATTTATGGAATACCCTGTATGTGCACAATTGGAAGAGATAAGCAAAAGAAAGAAAACTGTTATGAAACCTTCATGTCATACTCACTGATTAATAGCCAAGCAAGAAGGCAGAGGGGAGTGACAACTGGCATACCTCTCCCACAGACTGGGGGGAGTCTAAAAATATATCTAAGTATCAGTCATAGATTGGGATCTCATTACCCTCTTCTCTCTTGGTGGTGATGTCCATCTGTGACTTCAACCCACTTAAAGTGATTGATACCCCCCTTCCCTCAGCCCTCCTCTCCCTCATTTCAGTGTCATCAATGTAGGACAGCAGATATCTGACAACCCCAGAATCCAAGCAGATATACTATCAATAAGGATGCCACAGAACCTAGGAGTTTTTGCCACCTTGCAGGATAGCATAATCTGTGTTGGCATATACCTGACAAGCCTTGGAAAATGTTTGTTGAACATTCTTCATTCTGAACAATCATGTGTGGATTGTATCTGCCTTCAAGTTTAAAAGGGTTCATTGCTCTTGATGTACAGACATAGATATATTGCTAAGATTTATTCAGCAGCAGGAAATTACTGTCACTGACTTGAATCTGCTGACTGTACTGTCCTTTTGGTCAACACTGTACAGATGAGATGAGTGACATGAATGATAAGATATATAGTCCTGGTATATATGACTTTTATGAATAACTGTTTGAAACCCTAGTAATCTCAACCTCTCTTTATGCATTCTAGATAGAATCTATGTGGAATGTCCATGCCAAAAGTTTTTTATATGGTCTCCTTTGGAGAGTTTTGTTTATACCTCAGCCCCTAAATGAATGCATAATGTTGGGAGTCTATAAAAACTAGATTAAATATATTGTTTCAGATTGGGCCTTTTAAGTTTTTCACTGCCATCCTCAGCAGATTGGAGAGACTTTCAAAATAAACTCAAGAGTACTTGAAAAATGCAAGGTCCTTTTAAAATAATTATAATGTAATTTTGTCAGAAAATTATTGATGGCTTTAGTGCTTGCTAATTCCTGGTGCATCCCAACTTGTTTAGCAAGATTCAGGTGAAATAGGTCAATCATTGGACTTGAAGCACTTGAGTCTTCCATTTTGTGACCATCTTTCAGGAGTCAATCAAATTTGTTATTGTCTTGAAATTCTAAAGGAAATTGTATGGCTTTCAGAGGATTTTGTGAGCAGAGGTGTCTAGTGTCCAGTAGTTCTTGGATGATCAATCTTATGATCAATAGATCTTATATGTGCAAAAGTAACCATCTTGCTATCCCCCTTGCTTGGATTCAACTTCTTGAATGGCTCACTTTTCAACCCTGACTCATTTACTTCAGATAAATTTTTAAAATAGATTAATTTAAATCTTCAATAGCTCGTTACTCTTGTGCAACACCAGTTTAACAGAAATGATGTAATATTTCCTGTATTACTTTGTAATTCAAAACAAGAGTAGCATCAAAGCTCTAAACTACTACTTTATATCTGAAAATGTAAAATTGCCATCAATTTGCTCTTTATACAATTGATGAGGTGTTGAGGTCACCATCCACTTTCTGAAAAGGTACTTGTTCATTTGTAAGGCTTCAGAGTTTATCAGGCAAGTGAATAAACAGATACTTCTAACTATAGCTCTTAACCTATGGGATGTTACAATATTGTCATACAAGCACTACCAAACCTGAACATTGGTTGCTGTCTTACTGTTGGTAACCATTAGGCTTGCTTGAGACAAACTTCTCATGCAGATCAAGGTAAACAGTAACCTTTGCATGAGCATTTTCTGAAGGCACCCCCTTATGGTAAGCAGCAACTGAAATATCTTGCATTTAATCAGAGATGTAATTATTTGACAATTTGGACCTCTGAATGTTATGTGCTTTGAGTATTATATAGTATGGATGGATGGATGGATGGATTTATTTATTTTTTTTTAATTCATCATCTTCAACACGTAAATAAATAGGAAAAATAAATCAATCAATCAATGAAAACAGTCAATAGTTTCAAGAAAGAAATGAAGTCATCTTCCTTCAGGGCTTTGATAAAAAAAATATCTTTGATGGGACTCTAGTCAAATTTTTGGAAGAGTCATACAGATACTGGTGTGGTAATTGAGGCTACAAAAACATTACTTACTTTGGGATGTAAAGGATGTTCAACAACATAGTAAGCCTAGGCCTAAAATTAAATAATCATACATGCTTAAGCCTATTTAGATGTATATCTTATTTAGGATGGTTCAAATTGTCTTCTTGAAATATTTGAATTTATAAACCACCAGGAATGTTTAAGAATGTAAAAAATTGCATTGTTTTTTAGGTGTTGGCAACTTCTGAATCCAGTAGGATTCCTAATATTACCCTGTGCCTCTTTTTGAATTTCCATCACATTTTTTTGTTGCTTTAGGTATTCAATGCAATGGCTCAAGGAATAACTGCAGTAATCAATGACATGCCAGGCTATGATGATACTGATTATAAGCAGATGGAAGCCATTGAGCTTGTATTTCTCACTATTGAAGAATCTGAATTTACATGGTGAGAATCACTTTGCCATTTGTTGATATTTTGCTTTTTGCTCTTCATTACTGGCTTGAGTCTGTTCCCAGGTTATGCGATGAAGGAGATAATCTCAATTCAATAACCTCATGGTTAGTCAGTGAAGATCATCCAGAAAAAGAAGACCTCCTACAAAAGTTAATAGACTTGAGACAGGGTGAGTTTTTGCCTGCCTAAGTGGCTAGCCAAGGCATGATGCAAAAATGTTTATTTTTTTTCTTGATGAGTACCTGAGCATACATTTTAAGTTGGTCTCAGTTGAGCATTAGAATCAAGCAAAACATTTGGCATGGCTCATCTTGAAGTGTAAAATGGCATTCTAATCTCAACACTGTCTTTGATTTAACCTCTATCTAATGTCCCAGAAAAAATGCAATAATTTGATCAGTAATATTTTCTTGCAGTTTCTGTTCTGTTCAAAGTTGACTAACCTTTATCAGTGTTAATAATAATTGCATACGTTTTGGTAAGGTATATGGTATGAGGGTTTTGTAGTGGGTTTGGCAAAAGAAAGAAAGCAAAGTCTACCCCTCAGTGCAATGGAAAGAGAGCCCTTGGTTCTACAAGTTGTTGCTAACCGGTGTTTGTATTTTGCCAGAATTCTCATTGGCCCTTTCCAGACCATCCCTGTTGGATTGTGTGCTAGGGATTGCTAATGCATAACATTAATGCATTCAGCAAGTCATTGCGAAAATATTTCCTGATCCTATGATGAATCTTTACCTGAAACTTGTGATGAAACTTTTAAGAGAGTTTAGACCCCTGCAGTTCCTCCAAATAGGCAATTTTATGGCATGAAAAACCTGAAGAGTGAAGGTTTTCAAATTTTTTATCTTTTCATTAGCTTAAAAAAAAATAAATACCTTCCTGTTAGGCAAGAGTGGAAAAAGTTATATAACCTGGTTATCAAGTTGCTGGAAAGGAGATAACATTCTAAGGTAAATTCAACTGCTTCTGATTTATGCTGTCCCTCTCATCATGCAAATGTGAACAGCCTTCAACAAAGCTAAATATCTGCTAAGACAACCTTAACCCCTTTACAGGGATGTTTTCAGACACAAATTGTTTTTGAGATGAGACCAGCTTGTCCATGCCAGTGAAGGAGTTAAATCGTATAAGTGTGAAATATCTTGGATACCATATACTATCAGTTTATGATAGCTTTGGTGAACTGATAGCATGTAGTACTTAAAAAAAAAAAACTTCAAAATAAATTATGGTAAACTTTATTGTCTGCTGAATGCCAGCAGATTTTTCCATCCTTCAGTATTGATATGATTAATGGTTGCTTCTGTTTTCCCAGGTTATGTGTCACCTGTGAGAGCATCATTGCTGCATCATTGCACTGATCCCTCCTCAGGAGTTGGTGCTCCCATATGTATGCCTTCTCCCATCATCTCCTCAACACCTCAGAAGCATGTCTCTTCCAAGTCTTCTTTGAGTGAGTGTTCCTGTGGTAATAATTCTAAGGGATCACATTGAATTACTTGCAGCCAATAAATGAAGTGGATATTCCCTCTATTGTCTTAGGTGAAACCAGCTTTAGTTCCGCCACTTTCACTCGTTCACCACGGAAGCTCAAGTTTGTTCAGCACTCTGTTGATTTGGAAGAAAACCACAATCGGACATATATCAGGGAAGCAGAAGCTTCACCAGTGAATGATATGCACAAGGAGCTGTTTAGATTGGAAGGGACAATGTCTTCCCCCAATGTTGCAACTCGTCTTCCCACGATTGACACATCGACATTCACTCGACGAAAGAGTCGAAATTCTTGTGTGCTGCAGGGGTCTTTGCTCAACAAAACATTCACAGCAGATGAGAAGCAGGAAGAGATTGGTGGGGAAGAGGAAGATGGACGGAGCAGTGCATCAAGTGGTGGTTACCGTCTTTCTGATGTTGAGGATGTCCAGAATGTTGCTAGACTCCAAGAAGAGAGTAAGCCCTCACTCCTTACTATTTTCTAACACAAATTGGATCAATTTTAAATATAACTATTTTGCACTCTCCTGACCAAAAGTCTTTGTCCATTGGAAATATCATTAGGTTTGTTCTTGCATACCTTATGCAGGCAGAGTTCTTGACCACAGAGTGAGACAAAAGTCTTGAGATGCCAGGATCTTAGGTATAAGAATAAATTTGTCACCTGTCTTGTAAATATAACAGAACCAGATGACATTTGCCAAAGGACATTGCAGTTGGATTTAGGTAATTACAGAAATTGGTAAAAATGGATCCTCTCAGAATACTCTATGAGTACTGATTAGTGAGTGTCCATCCATATTACTTCCCAAGGCCTTTCCAAAAAAGGAGCATTCCAAACAGTCTCCAATCGTGTCCACTCTAGATCTGGATTAGTGGATGAAAATGTCGGTGTGCCTGACCAAATTTTTGTATTGTTACAATAAGTAATACAGTGATTTGCAATTGAATTTTTACACCCTTTAATGAGGGCTTCATAGGTCTAACACCACTTCTTTCATGGGAGGTATCTCTCACCTCCTTGCATGCCAAATGGTAATAACTTGTGCAAATTAAACATAGTACAAATTCATTTGCAAATCACACTTGTTAAAAAACAATGTAATGAAATGAATGACTAACCATCTGGTGGTTACTTGAATAAACGAGGGTCTCACAACTGTAAGGTGGTGCCCTAATTACTGCTACAGTAAGTCATTTCTGGTGAATGCTGGAAATTCTCAAGAGGAATCCATATTAGCTTATAGGAAGTAAAATGGGTTCACCTTCCATGGTGGTGTTTCATAGATAAGGCCAAGAGACCCTGGAATTAATTTTTATTTGGCTAATTGCCAAAAATATGTTAAGGTGTTTAATTCGGTTTGTTGATGGCATGTGCCTGGTTAGGTTGAGCCCATGGAAATTTTTATTTGACTAGTCAAGATCTATATGATCGTTTCTGCGGTATCAGTAGATGTAATTGGGCACACATGGCCATAGGGTTTTGGGTATGCCCCCTTGCTTAGTCACATTTATACATATTCAAATGATTCTGTTCCTATATCCCTATTTCGTCTGCTACTTGAAAAATTAGTCAATATGGGATGGGTGGGAGCAATATTCCAAAATATTTGCCATTTTGATTTTTCTAAGCATGAACTTGAATGTGATTTAAACTTGATGACAAATTAAAATGCAAATTTGTGTTTGAAAGTTTTTGTGAAGAACATGGTGTATTTTTGAAGAAATGCATCATTATGCAGTGAATCTTGTAAATGGGAATTTAAGATTTTTTTAGCAGTTTTTCATTAAAAAATTTTTCCCCCACTGTATGAAATGCACATGGTTAACTGCCCTACAGGATATTGTGCAAAAATCTAGAAAGGGTGAAGACTTGCAAGTGCACTTTTATGGAAATGTTCATGCACAAGACTGAACCTCGTTACAAATCATGGAATTACTGGCTCTCATGTACTTATGAGACCATCTTTGTACTGGTTCTCTTCTGGGAGCTGGGAATCCAACACTGATTTGATGCAAACTTTCATGCTGTCTTTCCACTCTTGCTGCCCAGCATACTGATACCATACCATAGGCATGACCTTAACACCTTTGGGTCAGGGACTTGAGAATGGCTTTGACAATCTTTGCCATTGAATCACTTTCAGGTCTGAAAAGAATTTCTTCTGGAGATTTCAGCTTTGTAGGAGGTGAGCTGTGCATGACCCATATCTTGGGAAATGTCTTTTGTCTGCCCTTGTCTTTGTCTGCATTTTATTCTTGCTTGCTTTTATCAGCAATCTGAAACATGCATTCTTGAAACCACAAGAAATGACAGTCAGGAGGAAGAATTAAGAAGTTTTAATGACTTAAGATGAAGACAAGGATGGAATCGAAGCCCTATCCTTTACAGTTCTCATTTTATGATCCAGGTGCAAAATAAGTTTTAACACTTGCAGCCTAGTGATTCCATGTGGAATCACTTCCCTTATTTTTCTATTCAGAACATTCTTGCTCAAATATTTCAATTGAAGTCATGACACCTTGATTCGGAGTATATTTTGTGCAAGGTTGGCACCTGTGCAAGTTGCTCTGAATGCTACTGTCATCCATGAGTTTCTAAAATAAACTAAACCTGCAAAATAAAATTTGAGCTGGAAATGGTTAACAAAAACTGAAACAAGAGGACTTACAGAATATCCTACCAAACTTTAGTGGGGCCCTCTCACGTCCTTCACTTTCCCCTCAACCTCCACTGTCAACAACCCTCCTTATGCATATTTATCATTATTTCACTTGTTGATGTCTCCACTGCCCCCATGCACAGGCATTAGTTTTCAGTAAGCTATGGGAATTTCTGCTGCCTGAGGAAGTTTTTAGCTCATGGATGGTACCCTGCATGCAATGATGCCTTTGTAACTCTGGTTTATAACCCATTTTCTTGAAGTAGATTATGCTCTGTTTTCATATTTCCAAAATGTTCCTCCACTGTTGGGAGTATTTAATAAATTTTACATGCACATGCTTCTGTAATTAATTTAGTAGGCATGTTGCATATAGTCTATAGAGTACAGTATAATATACAAGCATCCTATTGTCTGAGTTGTCCTTTGTATACAGGTCATACTTGCATGTTTTTAGTACTCAATTTTACAAATCAATGTGTAAATGTAGTATTTCCAGACTAAAAAATTATTCATTTTTAGAAGGATGAAGTCTAAGAATCTCTTGCTGGAATTCAGATGCAAGATGTAACAGAGGAGGAATAATATATAACAATGGAGAATGTATGAGGATATGGTAGGCCTACTGAAGTATTTGGGTCAATGTGTGAGCCAGTAAGTCCTCAAATGCATGGTGAAAGAAAGGAAGAGATTCATCAGTCAGTATGGTTCAAGGAGGTCTCTGAGTCCCAGAATACTACTTGGTGATTCAAAAGAAAGGGCACAAAATGGCCATGGCAAATATTTTAGCAGTCAGCACAACACTATATGTAGAGATTGTTTTATATCAATCAAAAGAGTATAATTTGCAATTCACATGAGAATTTTCATTCATGTTGAACAATTCTCATTCCCATGGCAATTTCAAAACTTGTGTTCAAAATAGCTACCACTTGCTTGCACACATGCTCAAAGATGTGGTCTCCACTGTTGTATGCTGGTGTCAAGGAACTTTGTCTTCTCTCTCTCTCTCTCTCCAATGATGTTTTCCGTAAATGCACTGTAGGATCCAGAAATCCTCATCAACTGGGTTGCTTTTGCATGTATGTTACAATTTTTGAGTGTTTTGTGAGTATGGAGTAGTTGAGCCGTGAAACAGTGTTTTGGGACTCATTGACAAGTTCTCCTACTGTCTTCATCCAGTCCTGAAACATCGCCTCAAGGGACAAGAGGACGAGGAAGAAGAAGAGGAGGATAGTGGGTACTTGCCCCCCAAGCTAGACTCAGAGCCATCCAGCATGGCATCAAGTCCATACAGTTCTCAGTCACTTGATAGCAATGATGCTGCTCCTTTGCCTCTACCAAAGCCAGGTATACATTATCAACAATCTCAAAATTTGATCACTGAAAAGCATTTTCTCCTGATTTGTTTCTTTCTATTACAGAAATTGGAAGAAGCATGCCAAACTTGAATCAGGTGAGGCTGTCTAGTGCAGCCACACGGTCAAAGCTCAGCCTTCCCAAATCCCATCTACCATTCAAAGCTGGAGTTCAGTATAAAAGTGATCCCAAACTGGCTCCATCACACAATTCAAGGAAGGTGATATCTTCATCTTCAAGGGGAATGTCTACACCAAGAGGGTGTGGCAGAATCCTTCCTCAGGCTCCCTCTGTGCCTTCCTCTCGCCATCATGCCCAGTTCTCCACTCAAACCAAGGTATCTGTGAGAGAATTTCCTTCATCCCTGAATACAAACTTTGTGCAAAAATTACAAATGGAATTTGCTGGTGTTGATGCAGAGGAGGGGAACTGTGAGTGCCACATCAAGTCACTGTTATGTTGAATCATCTAATGTGATGAGGAGAACAGAGACCAGAGTGAGCAGCACATATCAGTCAACAGGGACATCAATCCCTAGACCACAGTGTCTTTCTAGACTTCCAGCTCCCACATTCAGGCAAGTTTAAAGATGTTTTGTTTAGAGATGCCTTGATATTTTATCATTTTTTTATATTGGCTGTTATTAGGTGAAGTTGATAATTTGACCAAATACAAAATTTGACCTGCCAATAACTGATACTGGAAGGACACCAGAAGTATGCTAAACACCAAGCATACATAGTGAGTGGTGGATATTCACTCATGTTTCTCATGGGAAGGTCTGCCATGTTTGAATGAATTTTTTTATTATTATAAAACAAGAAGGTATTATACAAAGTACTTTTTTTTATTACCAATGCCTCTTATGGCAAAGGTGGTTCGTAAGCTGATATCTGGTATGTCAATATTCCAAAATACTGATATTGAAAAAAAAAAACAAAAATGATACTGATAGCCAATACCAATATCTACTTCCACATGTTCAAGTGCTAAGAATAGATTCCAGTGAGGACATTCATGAACACATAATTTGTATCATGAGAACCTTTTTGTTTATTGCAGTTTTATGGACAAGGGGAAAATGCAAAAAGCAAGGGATCCATCACGTTTCAATGGGGATTAAAAAAAAAAAAAGGTATAATAATGCTCTTGGAAGATTCAAAACAGTCACAGAAAAAAACCCACAACTCTCCAATAGGAGAATGGCATTACCACTCAACTGCTTGGTTTTTTTCCTTATGGCATTCCAGTATTGCCCTGTTTTTTTTTAAATTTTTTTTTTAAGTTCTATGGTAAATTCCTTTCTTTAAAAAAAATAGTTAATGTTTTGGAATTTCTTACCTTTTTTTGCTGGTATTTAGTGGAAACTTATTGAAAAATTAATATCATTGCATCTCTAGTTTGTTTTTGTTTATGAATTTCATTTGAAAAACACAAAACTTTTTCCATACAGGGGTGGGATGACTAGAAATCCACGTGCCTTTCCCACTTCCATTCGACCTGTTCCGCCCAGCTCAAGTGATCATAGACAGGGAGGAGGCTATTTCTGATTCCAGGGAGGATGAATGTTCATGCGTGTTTTTTTATTATTTTTTTTTTTACGTCTGTCTCTCGTTTACTTTACCAGTCTCTGAAGTGAATGGTTGAGGTGGAATTGCCATCCATTCAGCATGCCTGCTTTGCAAACATTTTTCCTGGTCAAGTGTGATAGAGTGTAATTGTGATCTTCCAAAAGGGAAACCATGCATGTGCTACATTATTTAAAGCCTTTTTTGTACTGTATTTATATCATATTTTTCTATTTAAGGGAGTATTAGAGTGACTTCTCTCTCAAGTGTTTTCCATTGCATGGAGTGTACCATTTCTCCCATCCAAACTGCTTATCTCAAAAAAAGGAGCATCAAAAAGTCATGTCATCATGAAGGCAGATGGATGTATTGCCAGATAGTTTCCATTGCTTCTTTTGGGCATATGATTGGTTCATCTTGAAACCAATTACTAATGTTATTACTAGTGCATGAGGTGGCTCTTTGTTTGGTTCACTTATGTTGTTCCATACTTTATCTGTGCCATGTTCAGTGACTTTTGACTCACCATACATAATACCTGGCTTCCCAGTAAGAGTGTTTACTCCATGTGATTACTCAGAAATCTGTTCTCCCTTGGATCTATTTTAAAGGATAGATATACAAGGCGTTCCTTCTTATTTTGCCCACTGTTACAGTTTATTTAATTCAATATCTCGTGAAACAAATTTTTAGGAATAATTATGTAGCATAGTACCCAGAAATTACTATAGATGCTGTAACCATATGCCATTGGGTTTTTCTGGTGCAGGCAAACAATGGTCACCCACAGCTCTAGTGCACATCTGGACTAACCATACATCAGACTCAGAACAACTGCCTGGAGTCCTACTTGGTATAGGAACTGCAAAAGACATCTTGAATGCACTTCTATTCTTTCAGCTTGTCCCCTCTATCTTGAACAAGTGATAGCAAATTCATTGCTGACCCACAAGTAGGACATTTAGTTTGCAGCAATTCCCAGTATTGTACTACATTTACATGGTTGATATTAGATGGGACACCTTGCTTTTTCCAATTTTCTGCATTTTGCTCATAAGTACCATCCAATATAGTCTCTATGGTGGACTTCAGGTTCTCTCTGCTTCCATTGGGATTCTCAAGTCATCTTTTCTTATAAGTAATTACAGTGAAAGTTTATTTTAAGAAATTTTTTTGCATTATTTTTGTTGGCATACTGTCTCATTGGTCATGAATTGCCACTTCATGATCACTCAAAATATTTTGCATTTAAGATCTGAAATGGTCTAATTTCTAATGTATAAACCTCTCATCCCAACATATCCCACCAAGGAACTCAACAAGGTTTCTAATACTGAGGTTTTTACTGGTGCTGAAGAGGTCATGAATGGCATTTAATAGGATTTTACTTACAACTTATTTGTCAGCATATCCCAAAGCTATCCTTTTGCCCTGCCTTATATTCTGGTCATAAACAAGGCCAAGAAATAGACAATGCGCCTCAGAATTTAACAAGCACATGGTTGTTTTTCTTTCTGATCTATGCAATAAATGCTGTTTGCTTCCTGTGCTCTTTCAAATGCCATTTTGTTTTCCAGGGAAGTGAAAGTTCTGTGAAAACAGCTCTTTATTCTTCAGTAAACCCATTGCTTGAAAGAAGGCGGCATCAATCCTTGTGCAAAATCTGCATTTACATGGAAGACTGACACAACCAGGAGATTCTCATGAATGCTCAAAATCTGATTCAGAACTGAACAAACTCATTATCTTACTTCTTTTTAGGTTCAGAGAAGATTTTTTTTTCCCTGAATCTTAAAAAAAAGTAATAATTCCAAATCCATGTTATCACAAAGTGAGAAGAATGGTGTGGGCAAAGAAGAGCAGAGATCTTCATCAAGTGTCACAAGATGTCCCACCAAGAGAAAAAATACCTGCCTTGTAAATACAGGTCCTTTAGCCTTAGTGGCAATATAGTGGCCACAAAATTTTTTTGGCTGAGACAGAAGAAATCAAATTGAGTTGGATAAATATGGGAAATAAAGAAAATTGGTTTGAAAGCTCTCTAAAAATAAAAAAAGAACTGAAGTCATGAATTTTCTTTTCCTTGCCAATTGCTCAAGACTCAAGTGTTTCACTCAAACACAGCAACCTTTTTCAAACTCCCAGTAAAATCACAAAATGCCATAATCCTTTGGATGATATGCATACAAGAGAACCAAAAATACAACATGACCAAAAATAGTTTGCCAGTTGTACTTCTGCATATAGCTTTCTGCTATACAAGTACTTCTACTAAAAATGCAAGAAAAACATCCAAATATGGGATTATAATAATTTAAACACACTGGTATGGTCAATAAATTATCTCTGCTCTGTAAGGGGAAGAAGCTCATGGGATGAAAAAAAAAAGCCCTAAGTCTTCATATCATCCAGGAGAAAAAACTCATAAGGTGAAATAGGCAGTAGAAGGACGGACACAAGAATTCAAAACTTTGAGAAAGGAGCAGGGGAGGCTTGAACCTTTTTCAAAGGAGACAGAGAGGGAGGAATGTCTTTCATTGAATTTTTTTTTCTTTCTTTGCTTTCTCCATTGGCTTCCCTCATTCAGTGTATCACATATCAAAGAACCGACCTCTGTCTCAACTTGGAACAGGGATGGCACTGGTAAAAACTTGTGGCTGGATCAAGCACTCATGTTTTTACTTTGTTCTTCTTGCTCAGAAACAAGAACCCACGCTTGCTGCTCTTTCCACTCTTCTTCACTGAATCCTCGCTGATAGATGTTGAGTCGCTACCACCATCCTCTTCTACTCTGTCCAGATTTGAATCAGTACTTGCATGATTCAAGGCAGAATCAGAATTTGCCTTCATAGCCACCTAAATAGAGGGTGCACATTGGTACTTTTTCTTTAACAATTGAAAATTCAGTATCATTCATTAAATCAAAACTGACATCATTCTCAGTGGATTTTCCATGCTGAGAATTATGTGTGGTTGGTTCAACATCCTGGCTGAAAGACTTCACCATTTGTGTGGTCCTCTTCTTCTGAATCTGTGGCTCACAACCATCTGCTCCCTTTGATGGGCAGTTTGGTTTACTGTCACAACCCAATTTGGTAGAATTACCCATCTGAATCAAGGGCCTCAAGCTCAAGACAGAAAGAAAGGGAAAACTTACATTTCATCATTGTTGCAAGAGTAATCTTTGGCATTAGAGGCAAGTGACACTTGTCCCTCACTGGCAGTTGATTCTCGTGACAGCTCTCTACCTTTGTCCTTCAGCCTATTCAGAGCTGCTGAGGATTTGGAATGTGTCTGGGTAACCCCTAAGTAATTTCAAAATCTCAAAAGTGAAAATTTATCATCTGTACTTGAACAAGGAAACAAAAAATTAAGCAGCCGACCTTGGGCATATGGTAATGAAGGCATGGTTTGGCTGTGTGGGAGTGAGTATTGACCCATTGAACAACTTGCTTCAGAGTTCAGAGAGGACCCACTGTCACGAGATGGAAGCATCTTGGTGCGATGACGTGTTGGGTAGGTCTTGCGGGTCAGACCATTGCTCCCAATCCCTGTCCCAGTTCCCACTGTGGTCAGAAACATCAGTGCTGAGCTGGAGACCAGTTTTGATACTTCCCGTGTTCCAGTGCAGGTGAAGCAGGATAAGCAGACAGACACAACAGGAAAAAAGAGAGAGAAAAAGACCAAAAGCCAAATTCTGTTATTTCAGGCTTAGATGGATCAGCATTAGTAAGCTCTTTCTGACTCTCATTCAATGCATGCATGTCTCATATCAACTAGGCCAATTGAAAAATGTTGACATAAATAAACAGCAAATAGAAGCAGAGTGCAACAGACATAACAGAATGTAGAGTATGACCATCAGGGCTGCATTATATTTTTATATACTAACTACATCAATCAACTGCTGCGATATCATTCTTGTTCTTTTTGATCTTCCTGGTAATGATGACCTCATTCTTCCTATGGACAGATCAATTTACATTACAAGCTACACATAGCCTCAAATGATTCTTAGTTACATTGTTGGAAAGAATCTTCCTATCCTCATGCAACAAATTTTCAACAATTATGAAATACACCAGCCTTGTCCTTCAGAGCTTGTCCTCTTCCTTGATCAATTTTAATTCATCCCTCACTCACTACCCCTCTGATTCTGCCACACAACATAATGAAGGTCTTGATGCTCCCACAGTCTTGCTTGGATACCACCCCAGACATTTGTCCATCAAAATATTAGATTGATGAAACAGGAAGATGAGTCTAAGTTTGCTGAACATTTTCCTGTGTACCTTAAAAGGTCAATAAAAATGAAAGCTTAGTTTTATCTGCCATACCTCTCATCTTGTCCAAGACCACACTCACATATGAGTCTTACAATGTGGTCAGTCTTAGGCTTGATACTGACATGGTGTTCAATACTGATATTTTTCTATTCTACTGCTACAGAATTCAACTAAGCAAACCATATCCCTTAGGGGCTGGCTCATGATGAAATCAAGAATAATGAATGCCCTTCCTTCTTTCAAAAGAAAAGCTTCAATGTAGCAGCATTTTTCTCAGGAAGAGTCGAATATAAAATATTGACATGGAGCTATAATCAGATGACAAGATCATAAACATATGTGGGAAAGAGAACCTATGGAGCTGGTCATAATCTCAAATGTACTGCACAGGAGGAAGGGTAAACAATCCTCAAAAATGTTAGTCAGGTAGAAGGGCAGTGGCACCCATAATATCTAAGACTCAAGCATTGATCCTTTAAACATCAAGAAACAATTCAGTGGAAAAAAAGAAATATTTCAGGAGGGATCAGAAAGGAATTTCCTGAGTATTCAAAATTTGATATTTTAATAGTCAGCCTTCCTTGATGATGAAATTCAATCAAATTTCTATGAAGAATATCAAGTTGTCCCTCTATCCTAGAGTTTATGTTCCCTAGAGGTAGGATGTATCCACTCAGACTTGGAAGAGGAAAGGAAGCATGTCAAGTGTGCTTCAGGTCAAAGGGAACATTGCTAGTTTATGGCCAAGCAGAAGGGCAAAGAATGACAACTGGCATACCTCTCCCACAGGCTGGGGGGGGGAGTCTAAAAATATATCTAAGAATAGGTCTAAAACAATATGGTTCCTTCTCATCTCTCCCTATACCCTCTTCTCCCTCATTTAAATGCCATTAGTGTGGGACAGCAAAGACACCATACATCTCAAGAACAGGTAGCATGGACAGTTAACTGACAGACTGCACAGCATAAATGAGTGAGACATTCCAGTAGTGTCACTATCTATGCATCCACTAGCATACACTTCTCATAATGTACAAGACCTCAGAACCTTTCCCCCTCCCCAATACTTAGAAAGGTCTGCAACAGTGATTAAAGCCACCTCACTCTCCACTCAGATACCAGAGAAGAAAGCATTGCCTTACTATTGGCATTATATCTATGGGTCTGCCCACCATGTCAGATGTGACATCCAAAGTAATGTTTGACATACAAAATATATTTAACTATGTTATAAATGACAAACCAACATATAAAGGCTGCAACAATTTGCCTCAGGCATTGACTGAAATTCCCATAATTCAAAGCCTTGCATACTCTCTTTTGCTAGAGGTGTACCTGTGTGCAAAGAAAAGTGTCAGGCATGACATTTCGTGAAACCTCAGGTTAAAGTCACTGGCTTTAATGTTCACATTTCTACCATACAGTGGAACCTAATAACTTAATATTACGTTCATTCTATAGATTAAATGAAGGCCTGGAATTAGTGCAAGTCACCCCAAGATTACAATGCTTAGAAAAGACAATAAGGCTATTTTGTGACCATGTCGGATGTGACAGGAAAGTGTTGGAGGTGACATGTTCTGAAAATGTATTTGAAAACGAGAAACCTGAACTTATTTTTAAATGTTATTTTAAAGATATCATTCAAATGTGAACAAGTGACATCTATTCTCCACACCTGAGAACCTATGCTGGCTGATTCAGTCTCTCCATATTTGCATTTCCATCACATCCATGAATATCATGAGAATAGTATGAATAATATGTGATAAACAAGACTAATTCTTTCCCTTTTCAATATAATATTCTAGTTCATTCATGCCTTCTGGGATGATGAACTTTTGTAGTGAATATAATACTGTATTTGCTTATTTAGAGAAATTTCAGGCTAAAATCCTCAGACCTCTCTCTTAATCTTGAAGGGAGTCCCAAACAGAAAGAAGCAGGTTTAGAGTCTACTACCTGCATATGGAGAAATAAGCACCACTTGCCACAAGTGTTGATTAACACCTGATCAATTTTAACCCTTTAAGCTCTGTGAACAGGTATACATGTTTATAGTAAGCTGTGCCTTTGGACTGTTGTCGTGTAAACACATCCTCAGTTTCTGACACCTAGTACTATCATCACGTATACATGACTGTAATATAACTTTTAGTAGACATGCTGACATCTTTCAGCAGTAATTTAAAACTTTTTGTAGAATTTTCCAAAGTATATTTTTCAAACAATAGGCATCATTCTAACATAGTTTGAATAAACAAGAATGTTAAATTTTCATGTCACATTATTTTATAGTAACATAATACTGACAATATCACATTTTGAAAAACTAACTCACACTGTGGGTGCAGATAGTGACCATACAAGTCAGTACCTAAAGGGTTACTGATAAATATAAGAAAAACTGAGATCCCAAGCTGTATGTGAGCAACATGACTGGATCAAAGAGTGATCAATTGCATGCTGGAAAGAATGAAATAGTAAACCATAGTGACTCTGAGACATGGCTCTCCATGTCAACCCTTGCTTCCTGGAATACCACACTCTAAAGCACTGCCAAGGTGGATGCAACTTTGAATCACTCATACTCGAAGGCACTCCATCTTATACACCCTATTTTTTTGCCTAAACATCAAGCACACCCTGAAAAAACCCAAACCAGGAGGCATGACCAAGCATAAAAAACTCCATACTGAAAGGGTTAAACATCCCATTTCAGGCACTCAATATGAGTTTACTGAGAAAAAAAAAGAGATTTCATGCAGCCCTAATGACCTCTGATAAAATATTTTCAAATGGATCAAGAGTGCCTCCATCACAAGTATGGGTTCCCTATCCATGCCAGAAACTTGCTTAACCCTATTACAGTGATGTAGGAGTATGTTTGCCTAGATTCGGTTTTTCAGTATGTATTACCACAGTCATTGAGACACACTAGTGAGCAATGGCATTGCTAGGATTTCACCATTGGGGGGCCCAAGTGGAATAGTGGGGGGGCTTACTTCTCCTTACCCAGGAGGGGGGGGGGGGGGCAGATGTATTTAGACTGGAATTGGGGGTGGGGCCTGAACCAAACTTAGGGGGGCTGAAGCCCCCCCAGCCCCCCCTCACTACACCACTGCTAGTGAGAGCTGTCACTGAAATTATGACCAGAATAACACAGTTTTTTGCAAAATAACATAAAAACAGAGGTCCACCCTAGGTCATAGTGATAAGGTTAATAATCCAGCATGTATCAAAACAGAAAAGGGAAACGTTTTTCCAGTGTAAACAACCACCAATGTTAATACTGTGCAGCATGCAGAGAAAAGTACAAACTGTTACATTGCACAAGGAAGCGCCTTCACCAGCACAAAAGCCTTAAAATCTCACAAAGCCATAGTGAGAACATGAAAACTTACATTCATATTCATACTAGTAGTCATGGAAGAATAACTCATACTCATATTCACACTAGTGATCTAAAAGAGAACAACTCCCATTCATATTCACGCCATTAGTTTTTGAAGAAACAACTATCATTGTGTCATTTACAGAAAAAAATATGCTCATGATCATCCTCTTTGCTACTTCACAAAGTTCTGTCCATTTGCACCATAGGTATTGAGTGAATTCGTCAGAGATCACATGGCAATCAAGTAGTTTATTTAAATTTCTTATTTTAAAATGGGCATTACTGCATTCTTGACAAGAACAATTTTTTTCAAAAACAAGAATCACTTTCAGGGCTGGCACAGCTTTAGCATTTTCTCTCAAGTCCAATGAACTCAACCCAACCACCCCAAGTTGTTTAAGAAGTTCTAGTAGTATACTATGGTAAGATAGTCCATCAGAAACTCTCTTAAAAGTATCTCAATCTCAAGAGGGTCATTTGCAGGACAGGTATAGTTCAATTTCCAGGAAATGAGAACCTCATTATGTATTAGTGATCCCACTCTTACAATTCACAGTTTTCTTAACCCCTTTTCTGCATTGTGTCACTCTAACCCAGATCCTCACTTGATTTTGTGATCTTGATAGGGATCTCCACTCCTCCCTTCTTCCAGTTTTCAGTCAGGTAAATTCACTTTGAAGAAGGAAGAAGTGAAGAAATCCCACCTATGACAAACTGAACAATAAAACTCCAGTCATCCAGTCAAACTGAACAATAAAACTCCAGTCCAGTCATAACAAATGATTCCAATGAGAGAGAGTTAAACTGCATGCAACAAATGACCATATGATGAAAGTGTTAGAAATAGCATCCTATTCATCTCTGTGGTGGACTTTAGCTAATGAGAGAAAACTGCAGAGATAAACTTACCAGCAGAGGGTGCATACACAGAGACATTGTCATCATCCTCGTCCTGGCTTCCATTTGCCTTGGTCACACCTGCAAGGCCACCAACATCTCTCTCATAACAAAATGAACCAAAAAAAGAAGGCATCCTAGTTTTCATGGTGAAAAGGATAAAAGGGAACTCAAGGAAGCACCATCTTGATATAAGTGGGCTGAACCAAAACCCCTGAGCAAGGCTTCAAGATAAGGCAACCCAGGGTTATTCATGATAGGGCACCCACAGAGCATTTCAACCTGTTTCCAGCGATTCGTTCGCTCTTGCAAGTCATACGTCACCTCCACCAGTGCCGTCCTGTCATACATTAGCAGAAAACTTCAGTCAAACAATATTATACTCAAACAGTAAAGAAGGAAAGAGAGTGAGGCAGGAAGAATGACCTGGCTTGCATAATGGTGTGGTCCACATCATCCAGAGACCTCCCATGAGTGGATACAAAGGCACCAACCAGGTTTGTCCTCTTCTTTTTCAACTTCTCACACTGTGAGGCAAACCAAGAAGACAAAAATCATGCAAGTTCCAGTCCTTCAATGACTTGAAGCAAGTGAGGGAACTCACAGCATCCTTGGCAGCAGTCAACTGCCGCTCAGCAGCACACTTCTTGGCATTGAAATATTTGAGCTCAATTTCATATGTGAGCTGAAGCCAGTGTTGAAGTTGAGGAGGAGCAAACCAACACCGATCTTGGAGTTCAGTTTCAGCTCGCTCAAGTTCACGGCGCACCACAGAGAGCTCCATTTGGAGGCGCATAACCTGTTCCTCAAGCGTGGACTCCTCACCTTCACCCTCAAGAGAGAGCTTGGCCTTAATCTCCTTGCGGATCTGCTTCTCAAGGGCTTTCCGTTGCTCCTCTTGAGACTCGTCATTGTCCTGGATCTCAGGTACCTGGATCAGCTGCGCATGCATTGCCTTGAGAGTCTCCTCAGCATGACTCAAGGATTCCAGGTCCTTCAACACTTTCCTCAGATGAGTCTTTGCCCTCACATTCTCACGGTGTGCATAATAGTAGCCACCCAAGGCCAAAATTAGCAGCACACTCAAGATTGTCTCCTTCCAGAAATGCTGCTGATCTGCAAAACCCACTAGATTGTGAATCTATTCTTTCAGATATATGTGCATCGATCACTGGTACATGTATATCTAGCAAGATAAAAGGACTCACCTTTGGGGGCACCAAACAGGACAACATCCATTGCCTTAAGAGCAATCTTCTGGCGATGAATGGGATCCTTGATCCGCATCACATCAGAAAGGAATCTTGCATTTGTTGCCAAGCTATACCACGGCACAGGAAAGCACAACATTCTCATTCCGAAGTCATCACACCCCTCAAAAATTTATTTTATGAAGTAGGCAAAGTAATGACAGCAAAAAGAGAATCACAGAAGAATTAAAAAAATAATTATGTCAGGAGGAACGAAAGGCATGATTTCACGCATGGCATAGGATCTAGATGGAACTCACATGGGGAGAGACATGCCATCAATGGCATTTTCTATGAAATGCTGTGAATACATTGGAAGATCGACAAATGAGCGGAGCCATTCCACTGTCTGCTCCACTGTCCAATTCCGGACCTGAAGGGAGTATTTCCACAAATGCAGAACTTGTCAAATGCAGTCACCAAGTGGAGCCATTCAAATTTATATTGAAAAAAAAAAATTAAACCAAACCTCTGAGTGCATCCAAGACTCCCAGAGATCCAAAACTGAAATGTACTTGTCATTTTGATGGAAGGCTTGTTGCCGCCTTTCATATGAACCACCACGATACTGGAGCTCCTCCCTCAAAAACTGTAGTGAATAAGGAAAAGGAAGAGTAAAGAAAAGGTTGAAGATTACGGAAATCATCACAGCTCACATTTCAACGTCATTTTTAGTCATGCAGTAAAGAGGTTCATCACAGGGATTCAGCTTTAACATGTGCGAAACAGGAGGGAAGTGATTAAATGTCCCCATCTGCATACCCACTATATATCAAATGCTCAACAGAGGTAAGTTAAAGAAGCCTTGACAGGTGGTGTCTTATTTCTGGGACCCTTCTACATATTTAAAATATACATCAGACAGAATAATTACATTTACTGTACTTTTACAAGGAAGCAAAAAATCGTTGTCACCTTTCCTCTTCATTTCTGATATGACAAGAGATAAACACTTCCGCAGATATATAAATATTAGCCCTCTTCAAACCTTCTCGCTGCATGTAACTAGTGACGCCCAAATCCAATCAGAACTGGGATTTCTTCTTAACCTCAGATTGATCAGGGTTAATATGAACTTTGAGCATTTGTGAACAGGCGATACTGCTTGACCCTACCAAGTCTTGATATGCAACAAATGCACTCGACGCAACACATTAATCACATGACCCCATGAATTGTTTTGCACGCTGTTTTTATTTCACAGAAAACATACTGAATTCATCATAGTTGTGAGGGCCACCTGCACGCCATTTTCAGGAAGCCAGGAAGAGGCATAAAGGGCAGACCCGACCACCTCGCCCAATGTTCCCGACAAGAAATGGCCCCGCAGACCTCTCACGCTTACGTCAGAGTGCAAAGTCCTACAGAAAAGTGACTTCCTCGACAACAATCCACTGTTCTAATAGCAGATTTATACGGGGGATTTCTAAGGGACAAGGTGTCCGGTAAATTTCCCCCGACGGTCAATTCCCCGAAAGGTTCTTTCCCCGACTGGTCGGTTCCCCGCTTGGAAAATCCCCAACAAGTAAATTTCCGAACGGTGAATTCCCCGATGGTGGCACAAAGGTCAGACAGCACTGATACAATGCAATCGAAAATACAGAAGAATAGATGAGTCCCTATGAATAACAAGTTTTTGTTTACAATGGACTTATTTCCAGATAATAATGTAAAAATTCCCATCTCGCACATGCAGCTAGGAATATAGGGGATGCGGTCGCTCCCCAACCGAACCGGGAAGAGAGGGGATCTAAGCGAAATGAAGGAAAGGGAAAATTCGCTAATCTCTTATTCTGGATGGAAGGAAGGCATCGAATTCTCTGCTCCCAACAAAACGAAATTTAGTTCGCATAGGGAACGTCACTACCGATACGGTGCCAGTCATCATTGATAAGGATTCTCAGGGGAAAGAGAAAGATGAAAGAAAGGGAACGGAAATGGTTGCAGGCTAATCTTCTCAGCCACCGGAGATGAGATTTTCGGCAAGTTGTCTATCGAGATTGAAAATGGGGGTATGTCTGGATAAATCAGGTGGGAATCAGACCATTAAGTGAACAATCCTTGGACGGCATGAGAAAATCCAATTCATAAAAAGTGAAAAGGGAAAGAATCTCATTCTCGAGGGCTGTGTTCACAAAGAACAAAATGAGCAAGGGCGGAGGATGAACGTATTGGGAGAGCCACTTCAGAAGATACAAAGGAAACTCCTGTTACCGAGCTACAACAGGAGGGCAGGTTGCCCGTGCGGTCGCCGATATATAACATCGAGGAACTGACCAAACGGAGAATTTTTCGCTCGGGGAATCGACTGCCAGGGAAATAACTATTCGGGGAATCGACCGGGAACCTAGGGACACGAACATACGTCTCAATCCTTTCGTACACGCTTCTTTGCTTATCTCATGTTTCCAACACACGCCCCCTCTAAATCTGGGTGACTGACTCAAAGCATGACGAATCGACTCCGATCCTCGACGATCCTCCCTCTCGCTCAGGACGCCCAAAGCCCACGAGAATCAAGACGAACGAAGCTTGGCTCTCTTTGCGGATTGGAATCCGACACGGACAACTGACGGATTACGCGACCAGCAGTACGCTGTTTAGAGGACTTGTACGTATCTCAATGAACCTCTAATGTCTACTAACTCCATTTCGAACCATCGCGTTTGTAAATAAACTGAATTCTCCGTGCGGCATCGGGGCACGTTCCAACCCACTCGACTGCAACGGACGATGAAGACCGAATTCTTCAAGCCAAGATATCAAGAGCGAGGGATGAACGACGTTCCCGTTTCACCGCGGGAAAACAAAGCACGGGGAGATAAAGAAAGAATACGACAAAATAAGAGCTTATCGAAATGAAGCACCCCACCCACCTGGCCCGGTTCCAATTCCTGATTAGTTTTCTAAGTTGTTGGCTTTCCTTCAAACCCGCAATGAAGTTCAACGCCTCCCCCATAGATCTCAGGGGACATTCCTATCTCGTGCCTCATGCCTGACGAACGGGAGCTGGGAAATTCGTAGAAAATTCCTGGAAGAGCGGAATTTTTTCCCCGCCATCCTCAGCATTGTTCGATGACAGAAACATTTGCCCGCGGTGGATAACGAGAAAGCAGCAATGATCGTTTAGAACAATGTTGTGTTTAGCACCCCATCAAAGAAGGAAAAGCAAAGGAAGGCAAAACAAAGAGACGCCAGATCTTTTTCGGGGAAACTCCGATTCGAAGAAACGCGCGACTCCAGTCACGTGATAAAAGAAAAAAAAAACAAAAATGGAAAAACGAAGCCCCGAATCGCCCGGAAATTGACCTTGTCTCCGAATGAACGAGGGATACGAACTAGGTACGGATCAAAAACGTAGGTGAGGAGAAAGGATAGCTGCCCGCATGTGGCGTGACGGCGAAGACGATAAGAGAGGGTTTGCTCAACCGCTGACAGCTACAAGACCGATACCCTAGTCTCTCCAGACCAAAGGCACAGGATCTGACTTCCCCGGTGCCAAAATAAACCCTTTTTCACATAGTGACGACAAACGTATCCACCCCCGTCTCTTCCCGCATTTCATGAGGAATCGACGAAGGTAAAAAACGGAGAAACATGACTGGAACGAAGCGAGAGGGCTCCGTGTGAGCTAAATCGACCATCCGAGACAGATTACACGATCACAACTAGCTATTTTTTCCCGCCCACGAACGATATTTGAGAGGTAATTACAGAGACAAATCGAGGTCCTTTCACGGACCGTGAATTAGCGTTCGGAATGACCTTTTCACAGCCTCCTTCTAGGAAAAAAAAAAGCACGGTCCGGTTAAGAGAGAAAGGCCTCATAAAAGGGCACGAGGAACAGGCATCTCACGTTCCCGTGTTACGTGTGCGAACAATGCCCAGCTCATCCTCCTCCCCTGCTTTCACATGTGATTACGTCTCTCCCAAGGCCGAGATTGGCAATTATTCCCGTTCCCAACGAGGGTCGCAGACAGGGTCGGGGGAGACGGAGAAAGGCAGCGCGGATGCACGAGACGCACCTCGTCGCTCTCGGCGATGTCCACGTCGCCGTCGTCGTCGTCGTCCAGCTGTCGATGGAGGGCCGTGATCGCTTCGAATCCCTGTCGATCTCGACACGCCGACTCGCTCGTCCCGCAGGGGTCATCTGATGGGAGATAGAGATGCGAAGGTGGGGTTAAGACGGTCGTCATAAGCCGAAATCTCGGCAAAACGGTGAAAGGAACCGGATCAGAGATCGATATCGGTCTCACGTTTCCTTTTGCATCCGGGTCACCTCCCGTGTCTTAAAAACACGAGCTTATAAGATATGGCACTTCTTCCATTCCCATTATGCATTTTAAAAGCCCTCTAGCGGTCTGGCCCCGAGATCGAAAGGCGCACAAGTACTTGATTTACCTGAAGGAGACAACATTAAACTTATATTATGGGAAAATATGTGAATTCGAACATTAAATCAATTACATGGGGTGTTCGAAAAGTTTCCGGAAACATCTAATAAAAACTAAATCATCCTTTTCATCGCCACCAAAATTGGCACACAGAAACATCACACCTCCCTTAGCCCTCAAAGTAATCACTGTTCGAATATATCCACTCCTGCCATGCGTAAGGCAGCAATTGTATACCCATTCTGTAGAAGCCTGTTTCTTCTTCTTGAAGCCATGGTCTTAGAATTTAAGATCTTTATCACTGATGAAGGGTATTCCACGAAGTTGGCCCAAAACTGGCCAAACTGATGATAATTGGAATCGAAGGCTAAATGATGGGTGGCTGGCAACAGTCAACCTAAAATTGCCGATAACATGCATTGTTTTGAACGCCAGCAAGAGCAAGGTACAGAATGAGTATGCAATCGCTGCCTTCCAGATGGCAGAAGTCCATAGATTGGAACCGTGATTATTTTGAAGCTAAAGGAGGTGTGATGTTCCTGTGTACCGAATTTGGCAGCGATGAAAACAATGGTTTTGTTTTTATTAGATGTTTCCGGAAACTTTTCGGACACCTCTCATAATTAAAGCTAAAATATAATCTCAGTCGGGAAACGCTTTCCGCTTTTACCTCTTGAAAGGATCTAATAGAGACAAGACAACGAATGTCTTTTTTTAATGCAAAACACACATACATACATGCACGTATGCAGTGCCAGAACGCTTAAAGCTTCGATAGGATCGAAATTTACCGGCGCCGTAATTACGGCACCGGTATATATGAAGACTAGTTGCCGTTCGTTTCAGAAATAAGTGTCTTCGCCAGATTTAGTGCGGAAACTATAGAACGATTTCATGACAGATCTTCCCAACCGTTTTCACGCGCGCCCCCAAAAATCACAATCATACCATGCAGGACCCCAAGCACTGGCTCAAGTTCGACAGGTTTCTCCCACCTATGCAAAGTCAACGTAACACAACTTGGCATTTCATTGCCGGTTCGCGACCCCAAATATGATCTCGTAAATGGGGTCGCAACACATGGGTTGGGAAGCCCTGTATTATAGCCAAAAAATTGCTGATAAGCAACCCTCATTGTAATGGTATGACATGTTCCAAACATGACCTACTGTAGCTATCATTACTCAGGAATACAATCATTATGAAAGGTATATTAAGATACCATGGTCCTTTTGAATGACAATTGTAAGCCGACCAAACTTTCATTTCAACTTGATCATATAAATGGCTTTTATGCAGGTAGTGTTGCCTTAGACAGGGACAGGTATTTTGCCAAAATGACTGAAAGGGATTTAAGAGAGAAAAAAATGTTCTCAAATGATAAACCATCCAGTTATCCAAGGATACTAATAAATCGATGATAAATAAATATAAAGTACCCTGACCCAAATATACATATACATATTCCATTGTTGATTACACCACCAAGGTGTGTGGTGGCTAGAGGGAATATAAAGGTGTAACCTAGAAGCCATGTAACAGAGCCCCTGCAAGCCCAAGATGTTCAGATAGTAGTCACATACACCAGTCAGGACTTTTTAATGGATCCCATGAAGCTTAAGAAGTGACAAAATGGTTCACATTAGCAGATGCGTATATGACAGCTATTGGACAGAGGTTGATGAAGCTCCACAGTGCTGGGCCATGAGCAACTCTGATGTGAATGCATGCATGGATGAACAGAACATCAACAAAAGCAGAAAGAGGTAGTGGGTGGAATCTCTTGGCAATAACACAGCAGCAAAAAAAAAGGAAAAAAAGAAACAGATGTATGCACTTGTGTTGTGACACGCAAAAGGATCCTATCAGCACTGACATACTGCATAACGTATACTGATGAACTCATCACACACCATTGACAGAAAGACCTGCCCTGGATACCCTTCAGGCAAAGGAGGTTGGACACCATTTGGCTATATGCCATAGACAGGAATGGCTCACTGTTTCTCTACAGATGGATATTCATCTACCACCATCACCATGGGGGAGCAGTGTCCATCAATGAAGCCATACTAGTCTTGTTTATTTTATATACCTTCTTGGCCTTCACAAGCATCATTCTTCTTATTTCAAGACATGGATTGTGTTGGCACTACAATATCCCCCAGAAGTCAAATTGTAAACAATCTTAGCTCATCAGCAAAATATGTAAGAGCAGGCCTTTTGAGCATGGTTTCCCAACCTTGATGGCATCATCACCATGCTTCACCCAAATCCCATTATCTCTTTCTGGGTGACAATGTGAGGCTTATAATGGGGGTATTTATTACCCATCCATAGGACAGGAAGTGTTTTAGAGCCAACAGCATCAACAATGATTTCCCAAGCAATAATAAAGTATCATCCAAGCATTCCAAGACCTGGAGTGCCTCTTATTAGGATACAATATTCATTTGCACCAATTTTGTTGCTGCTCTGGGTAGCATCTACTTGATGCTGTGCACATCCCCAATTGCTGGAGGAAATGAAACAGCATTACAAGACTTCTCTTCTTGCTCCAGTAGTTACAACTTGACATTTCATGCAGATCAGCACGACACCTTTATTTTGGGATTTTTTTGTCAGTGAGATCAACATTGCCTCTGCATTGCTCCCTGAGCATATTATATGATCATAGAAAAAAATATGAAGATGGAATACTTCATGGACACCATTTAAATTGCACTTAAAAAGTGTAAAACACAGAATTTGGATATGTAAGAATTTGTAGTTTGTAAGATTGCTCACACATTTTGGTACTTTCAAACCATCATCACATAAATAATGAATGAAAGCATGGAGAAAATGCTTAGAGACCTGTATATAAAATGAATTAAACAAGGTCATTTACTATGACTGCTCAGCAAGAGCAACTATCCAGATCCTTCTTATTTGACAAGAGGCCACACTGTGATATGGGTGTGCAATATGTATACTTTTACTGGGAATACATAATGCACAAAAAAATTGATAGGTCTACAATAAAAAGTCAGCATATGAAAATAGAAGTATGGAGAGAATAAAAGTTTACAAGTTAATATTAAAAATGCCAAAAGATGAGAAAGACAACAAAGAACAGGAGAATAGATAAGGTAACCTGTTCTCTTTTTCATGTATAGGTATTTATACATCAAAGTGCATCATCAAAGGTTTGGCAAAGAAAAAATCTATTTGCATTTCAAGAATTATCAAGTAAAAATTCATAATTTTTCCAAACAGAAGAAATAAAATGGAAGAATTTTCATTTCTGTACAAGAGAACTAAGACTCTCAGCTCCTTAGTCCCAAGATGAATATCCCTCATTTCCTTTCTTCACCCCAAAAAGAGAGTCTTGCCCTCTAAAAAAAAATGTCAAAATTGCTTAATAGCCATTTTGTCAGAGCTATAATGACACACTTCCTAATCTTTCTTGCACTTGCATCAGTTTGCTTAACCTGTACACCAGAGTGCATACTATGCTTTGCTGAAGAAAATCAAGTCCTTAGGATTAAATTTTTCATTGAAGATTTATTAGTTCTGTTAAATCTTCAATACTTAAACTTGTCTAGAGAGCTATGAAATAATAATAATATATAATTTTCAAGCAATTCCAACAAAACCTGAAATCAGAATGATAAAATCGTAACTCTTTCACTGCGTAATTTAATTGAGAAAGGTTAGGAAGTGCAAGTCACAGAGTGAGAAAAGTCTACCACTGCAGCAAAAGAGTTAAATAAATTTTTAACTGAAAGAAGGTGATGGCAAGGGGTTAATAATGGGTGCAAATAAGTCTTACCATATCTGCTTCTTCCAGCCCCATTTTTTGAGTCACCATTTCTGTTTGTCAGCTTTCCATTGCTCGCCCCATAGATGATCCTCTCAACAGCCTCCTTATATTCCACACGTGAAGAGGCACAAATATACCAATTCAACAGGACACCAATGAGGATGACCTTGGTAGTTTTTGGTATGCCACACTTTCTTTTAACACTTGACATGGTACCTGAACTATCAACCATGGTCTTTCTTACACTGCACACTCAATCAGTGTGCCTTTCCTTCACTTGAATCTCATTACATGTCAGGGCAGTTGCATCTGTAGATGTGCTGCTGATCCAACAGAAAGTTGTCATAAATGAGGGAAAAGGAACACAAAATGAGAATTATGAAAACCTAGGCATAAGATATGGCATCAGGGAATACATGTGAATATATGTCACAGCAATTTTTAATCAAGGAACCACTACCCTTCCTGGCAACTGTAATATGTCCATGAAATTTTTAAAATATTCAGACATCAACTAAGATGCATGGGTGCCAGTGGCATAGTGAGGGGGGGCTTCAGACCCCTCAACTCTGGTCTAAATGCGTCCGTCCCACCCAGACGAGGTGAAGTTAGCCCCCCATTGACAAAAACCTGGCTACACCACTGATGGGTGCTAGACAAAACAAAAAGCACTGGAAGCACTATAATTGGATACATAAATTCTGAGAGTGAGAGTATTCATTTCATGTAAACTTGATGAAATCATAATGTAAATGCTAAAGATGAAAACATGGCCCATTTGATAGAAGCTTTATGTTTTTATCAAACAGACAAATTAATTTCTGAATTTCATCCAGGATATCCCACCAAAATAGTCTATATGCAAAAGCCTGTTTTCTATGCATTGCCTGCAAAAATCATTTCATTTTTCAGAAAATAAGCCCTGCCCCCAAATATAACATTTTTCACTACAAAAGGCAATAATTAACCATTCCAAAAAAAATTGAGCAGTGGAGAGGTAGCAGATGAGACTATCCCTTCCATCTTATCAAAACTTCAATGTGAGTCGTCATGTACTATATATGCTTATATCCTAAATCAAGGGGAACTAAGAGACCTACCAACCATTAAAGAAAATGTCATGATAGGTGAGTGGAATTTCAAGCAATGAACGAGGAAAGCGAGGGCAACATCCACTGAAGTTTGGGGAGAGAGCTGTTTTTATTTGAATGATGTATTAGCTCCAGGAGGGGCAAGTTTTTTTTTTTATCTCTGGGTGAAATGGGATGGAACTACCCAAGAAATTACATTCTTTTCCCATTCCCAAATTCTTCCATATTAAATTCTTGGGGAAAAGAAGATTTTGTAGAATTATCTGTTGGTTGGACTTGGATCAGAAGGCCTAACCTTGGTCTTGTCATATACAAAGAACTGAACCTGGCATGATCATCATCCCACCCTGAGCTCAAAATCAGCATTGATGCTGGTACAATTTCTTCTGGGTAGTAATCCATCAAATTATCTCCCACCACCCCATCCAAACCCTTCACCACTCTAAGTCTGAGAAGTACTAGCCTATAGTTCCCTGGAGCAAATATGTTGCCTTTCTATAAAGCAGGGGATAGGAACTACATGAGCCAAATATCCTGCAAGTCATGTGAAAGAAAAATGTTAATTTACATGAGGTTATAATATGCCCCTATCAACACTTGATGAACATCACCTAGGGACTGGGGCCCATAGGTCTAAATATTGCCTATTCAAGTGAGTTCAAAATCATTATTTTCCCACCTGACTGTGCAGGGAGATGTTCTGTTTCCCTTCTTTTGATTGCCACCTTTCTGTATTCTGTATATAGTAGCCTAGTATCAATTTCGTTAGTAAATGAAAACCTGTCACATTCTCATTTTATAGAGTAAAATTAAAATGAAAAACTAATGTAGGCTTAGCGGTTTTCTGTAGAGTTCAATATTTCTCACTTGACTTCAACGGTTGAACTAATCACCAGTCACGGGCTAAAATAGTTTACGATGAGATTGGTCAACAAGAAACTTGAACTAATTAGTGTTGACACATACAAAAAAAAAAGCAGAATTGCTTACCATTGTCCTGGGACAAAATAAAGGCTAAAAACTGCTTAGGCCAATGTCCAATAAAATGTAACGTCTCTATCAGTTGCACTCTCGAATGCGTTCTGAATAGGATAGGTCCTCGATGTGTCAGATGGGAGAAGACGAATGGGGGACCAGCACGTAAGGCCGAGAGAGAGATGAATAAGGGCGGGGGGTTTCCACATGCACGGCCGTGACAGGGCGAAGGCAATGCCATAAGCCATACACGACTGCAGTCCACCCGCTCCATCTGCAACTGCGAGATTACGGAAGATGTGCTGGCTAGCTTCACGCTGGAAAGCGATAGCATTGCGTCATCGGTAGACATGGCCGCCCCGTTACGGCCAGGTGATCTCTCTATCCTCATGTTTTATTCGCCCTGTATCTCATTCTCATCTTGACAACTTCGTGTTTTGTTTTCAAGGCAACCACGAACGGGCGTGGAATGATCCACCAGTGTTTTCTCACGAGACCTCAGCAGCTCTCCAGAGTCGCCCAAGGACTAGCATTCATCATCGACTCCAGCAGCAGAAATATATCCCCTATCCGGATTCTGCCCAGGCAAAATCTTCCGAACCTAAAGATCCAACTGAACCAATAAATTATGATAAGTGCCCTGGACCCCCTCCACCTCCAGTCGGAGGACTCATACCTTTGGTCCAGAAATCTCCTGCTTGTGAAACACCTGAATCTCCGCCAGACAATGTTGACTTCAAGTCGGAAGAAAGGAGAGATTTCGTTATACGCAAGCTTCGCGAATGTGCGAGAGATTGCTATGATACTATGAGTGTAAGTGATATGAGTATCCCTAATCCATTGCAGCTTTGCTTGAGTAGAGGCTTTTCTTTAATGTTAGCATGTAAATGCTTTGTTTCCAGGAAGATACCAAGGATGATGTAAGGAGGCGCATTGAAGCCCTTTTTGATATGTGGAAAGAAGAAAAATTGGAGGATCAACTCATGCAGGGTCTTTACTCCTTGGCCAAAGGTGGGAGAGCCCATGTGCATTAAGTCTTTCTGCCTACAACCTAGCAATGTGAGATTTAAAAAAAATTCATTAAAACCCCCAAGTTCAATTGGAAAATGGTCTAAGATTCCATTTGATGGAAAACTGAGTTTTGAATCGCTGCAGATAAGCTGTGGGAAGTTTTTCCCATTTATCTCGAATTGCATCTTTTACACATACGCCCTTGTCCAGGAACTCCTCAATTGAATTATCTCCTGTATATTTTCCATCCTGCACAACAATTGAGGATGGTGGTATTCTCTTCTTTAATGTTTCAAGTCTCTGGATCTTAATAGCCTTATGTAAAAAAGTACATTCATGTCCAAAACTTTTGGTTTCATTGCCATTCCAACTACCTTTTCTCATTGTGCATTTGTACATTCTTTAGAAACCTCTCCTACTTTTCTTTTCAGCAATTGATGAAAAGGCATATGAGAAGGCTGACAAGATGCAACAGAACTTGACTGCTGATTTTGGGAAGTCCTGTTCCAGTTGGATGCCAGCCATTCGCACAATCATTCGATCCCACATTTAATCTATGTGATACTTTTCAGTTATTCCTTTTCTCTTCCTTTTATTCATAAAAAAATAATGGATTCAAAGAATGAGATATTCATAAAATAAACTTATAGATAAATGCATTTTCAGAGTTTTATTACCCCACAAAGAAAGGAGTCAAGAATGCGAAGGTGCACATGATTCATACCTCCTGCAACTACTTGACACAAGGGATGTGTCCAGTACAAAAGCAAATGGGGAGAAAAAATTTGAGCCCTTATACATTCATGATATCAAAAAATAACAGTGGCATTAAAACTCTATGCCAGATGAAGTAATATTGATAACACATAATAGATGGAATGGGTAGTTTGCATTGTGGCAACACAATGGAATGAATGCTGCTTAAGAATGCCCAAAAAGAAATGATTTTTCATCATAACACAATGGAACTAAATTCTGCAGCATTATGGAAGTAAAGTTTGTGAGGGATTGCAGAACTCTTGTAGGGGTAACATATACATGAATGCCAATTTGAGACCCCAAGATTCCCATATTGAAAAGGGCATAAAAGTGTAGTCAAAGTTTGAACTTGAGATTCAGCCGAGATCACTAGGTAGTTTGTGAGATTTCCATCAGAGTGAGCCGAGATCAAGACATGATTCAATTTGAACTGACCAGAGTCACATAACAAAAGCCCCATCAAGAGATCTGCATTCTAATCTTAAGTCCCTCAATCACTAACAAAAGCAAACTTATAATGTCCACTCGTATACCACAAAGACAAAAAAACAACTAGAAAAGAGGTCACTGTATCAAAAATAAGGATGTCGAGGTCTCGAGCCAACAAATTATGAGAACCATAAAGTAACCATAGAGCAATTCTTCTTGAAGCCAATCAGAGAAGCAGAGAGGGGCTTCTCATAATGGGTGTTTATGAGAAGCCTTGGTCCTGAGTAAATGGACTGGTATGAATCAAAAGAAAAAAAAAAACTACACTGGTTATTCAATGGGAAGGTAACCTTACTTGTCAGGTTCTGGAATATAAGCCACAAAAGGTCCTGTGAAAGAAGGGAAAGCATTTCCCTGCAGATTACGTGGCAGATATGTGAAATAGGTAGGAATAGCCAGATTGGGAGGTAAAGGCATGAAGAAGGGAGGCACTTCTGGAGGATGGGGACCAGATGGAAAACACCGATCTCGGCGAGGAGGCCGACATTGTAGCAGTGGCTCCCCCTCGTATTGGGATCGTATTCTGGAACTGGAATCAACAGATCCATAGCCAGAGTCAGCTGATGGAGACATCACATCAATGTGCAGGTTCCGTTGATAAGTCAAACCTAGGTAAGGAAAATCAAATCAATCTGTTACCATCAGTCCTCCTCAGGACAGAATGAATGGACATGAATAAAGAACAAGGGGATGTTCCATGTAAAAGGGATGACCAAAAAGTATCAGGATTTGCTTTTCTTCTTCAAACAGATGTGGATGTGACAATTTTCACTTAATGTAAAAACAGGCACTGAAAAACAAATAATCCTAAAGTTATTACTAGGGCTGTACTGGTGGCTACATTTGGCCGGTGGGCTGATGGTAGATTTTTTCCTCATAACCATTGGTCAGTGTCGGTGTCAATTGTGGCCTGTAGAAGAAATCTCCCATAAATTCAAATAGGCATAATTGGAAGCCATGTTATACTCATCAATAGGCCTCCTTGAAATGATAGAGACCACTTTTGTTCCTGTCCAGCCTGTCTGTCTCTCTATGGGGCTGTCAGTGGTTAGCTTGTTATCCATTACTGCTGTTGAGAGCATTTAGTGACACATCCCTAGCAAAAGCATAACGTAAGTGGAGATGCAATAACTTCCCTTCTTTACCGCTCCTTTCCTCTGCAGATTCCTATAATCTGGCTTTAATATAATCCAAGTGATATTTTTTCTCTGGGAAAGGCTGGCAGGAGTGGCTTTCAGTGAGACATGAGGGCTGGCGCCTAGTTGCGTTCACACCCTCACATATATATTTTTCACTTTGCCTGTCCTTAGGGCACTGGCACCATAGGCTGATGGAGCCGATAGTGCAACTGGTGGATGATACCAGTGTTAGCAGATACATTGGTACAGTCCTAGTTATTACAAATGGAAAATTAAACTGCCAAAAAGTTTTATGATGCCTATAGGCCCTGTTCAATATGTAGTGCTCTTATCCTACCTGACAATGCCAGACCCCAAATAACCCTGTGCTCCCAGATCACCAAGAACATGGGGTGGATCTTGTTAACCCATCTGGCACCAAGTTATGATCTGACTATCTAATTTTCATCAATTGGAGTCATGAAATGCAACTTACATTCACATCACTATGAGACCATAGAAACCCTTAAAACAGCTGTAAACTGATGACTGTATTGCCAAACAGATATTTACCAGGAGTGCACATCAAAGCTTCTGCCAGATTGCAAAAATGCATAGTAGGTAACAAGTGAAATAGAAGAGTGGAAGAAACACTGTTTAACATGAGTAAATTGTCAAAATTGCTACAATAATCTCTTCAGATCCAAGCATTTAAACAAGCCAAATTCCAAATGGGTGTATATTTTCCTTGGACTGAGGAGGATAGTATATCAAGTGTTGAGAAAAAAATCCCAAAACTTTTGGACCATTTAAGTAAGGCTGCTGCAGAGTGTAGAGTTTAGTACAATTTTCACCTGAAACTTGAAGTCTGGGGGGAATTTGCATGAGAGATGGTTGAATGGATGAAGGAGGGGATGGACCTGGGCTAGAGACTTCATTGTGCATGGGAGAACTTCCATCCATGGGAATCATTGGTCTCTCTCCAATCACCCCTGCCTGAAACGAAATGCATAGACCTCAGTATTAAAATTCATCCAAGGGAGGGAGGGGGCAGGGGACCAAGAAGAGAATAGAATTCTCACAGGAGGAACAGGAGGCTCAACTGGGAAAGGGAAATCTGGGAAATAATAAAGAAAGAAGTGAGGTTTTGCAGCTGAAGCTATCTAATTTCACAACTGAAGGTAAACTTCAAACTAACGTGAACCACAAGAATCTGGAGTTGGGGGATAGGGTCCTTGTAGAGCACAGGGGGGAGCAGGTGGTGGTAAAATGGGGAAAAATGCTGGATCTGAAGGAGGGGATGGATTGTCCTTATTGCCCCATTGAATCAAGGGTGAGAGTGGAGGAGGGAATCCATTGCTCATGGTGAATGGACTTGAACCCATCATATACCCTCCATTCTGCTCCTCACACCCGTGACCCTGAGGGGATGCAATTGGATACACCTGGTTCTTGTGTTCCATTGATACCTCCTGCAAAGTAACAAATATCAGTAATCTATAATAAAATATCATGAAAAAGTTTTAGAAGAACCTCTTTTCTACAAGAAATAACTTTCTTTTCAACCTCTTCCATTCAGGTAATTATTTATCTGCACATTCATGATAACCTCAAAAATCGATGAACACAAGCTGAGTCATAAACCCACTATTAATGCCTAGTGACAGCAAAGACTGATGTGAGAGAGTTGCCAAACCTTCAAAACATGAGGAGTTCCCTTTCCATCAATGAAAACCTGCTCAGTTTGCTGTCCCTGGCTTGGACAGAAAAGACCTAATACGTGTGAGGCTTCATCTCCTGCACTGCAATGAGGAAAGAACATTCACTAGATTACAAGAAATGTAATTCCCTCAGAAAATGAGAGGGTTACACTCTCTTCACATCATCCACTTTATGATAGAGCCATCACAGTCACAAACTTGCCAGGTGTTCACATTAGCTAACCAAGTTTGATTTAATCATACCAGCTGATAATTCCAGGGTATGGAAAAAAAAAAGACTTTCAGCTTTTAACCTCTATAACTCTACACTTCATGCTGCCAATCATATGAAACTTGCACTGTGCATACTTGATATATTCTCAACACCCCTTTGAAATTTCATTCAAATTCATTAATATACAGCAAGGCAACAGACAATTATGCAAAAGGAACTGGAAATTGATCATGGATAGGGGAATCCAGCTCCTGTAGAATAGCAAGGCTGTACATGCATCCATAGCATGAAGGTTTTTCCTTCAATTCCTAGCATGGCCCTTGTCCATGTATTCAATATCCAACTTATTTTGAATACTTGTTTGAAGTCTTGTTTGGGATGATGAATTTTAATGAAATTTCAAAAGTCCCATATTAATGTATGTCTATAGAGAGTGCAAGTTTCATGAAAATAGAAATATTTAAGAGCAAATATTCATTGGTTAAAAGTTGAGGGGGGGGTGTCTTTTATGCCATATCCTATAGATCAATAACAGGACACCAGGCATGAAGGAGAATATGGTAGTGTACACAGACTAAAAACCAAGTTTTATTGTTGCTAGCATGTAGCATGATTTTGTCTAATCAATATTTATAGATTGGATATCAGCAAATTTAAGTTTACTTAAGTTTTCTATTCAAGAAGTCAGGCAATGTTATCATTCAGGCCTAAAGTCAAGATAAGACAACATACTTTAGACCTATTTGTGCTCCCAACAACCTTAAGAACACTCAAATCAGTAAATAAATAAATACAGGGTAACCCAGAAGTAACAGGGCAGTAACTACAATTTTATTATTATTTTATAATTTTATTTATTTTTATTTTGATTATTAATTGATTTTTATTTTTATTTCAGAATCACTAAGTATTAAGTTTTGCAAATAAAAATTGTAGTGACTGCTGATTGTACCACTAACTGCCCTATTACTTCTGGGCCACCCTATACATTATTGGTCACACTGAGAGCCTATAGACTCTGTCAACACTTCTGTTTGTTACCATGGCAACAGTGATGAATCTGGAACTACCAGTAACCCTTTCACTCACCCCATGGGCAAAGAGGTTACTATGGCAACCAATTATTAGTCTAATTACAGCTGAAATTGATTTTACAGCTATCAGAGGTTGGTTTGCTTATTGAGCAAGATCTAAAATTTTTTATGCAAAATAACCTCAATGAGCATAAATAATATCTGACAGGTGTGAACCTTTGCTAGTAGGCATTATTCCACCTTCTTGGCCCATTACCTGAAATCTGATGTATGTCGTTTCCTTTGTGTTCTTCCTGACATGGTCTGTCTGTCTTGGGTCCTTGTTCTACTCCAGATTATCTTATTCTTCGAATGTTTTTGAGGCCTCAAAGTATGACCTGTAAACAAGGAGAGAGGAAGTTCAAGTTCATCTACTGGTACTTGCTTCTATTTTTTTCTAAGGAGGCTTTGCATCACAAGCATAGGTTTTCAATAAATGTTTATGACCATGGCTATGATAAGATGTGCTCCTCTCTTCATTCCCATGCTTGCCACAGTTCAGAGGCATAGGCTTCACTCGACTGTATGGCAGAGTGCGGCTGAAATAAAAAATAAAAAAACAAAGGATCAATTGCGATTTCAAGAAAGATTTGGAAACAACTCTGACACTACTCACATTTGTCCAAGGCTCTCAACAAAGACTGTGACAGGCCCTTTGTTGGGAATCATGTTTTGGATATAACCCAACCCACACACAGATGGCTCTGATTCATTCAAATACACCAAACAACGAGTGCCAAGGCCCAGCCCATCTTCGTTCAAATAATGGGTGTGACGGTACACAGCTGTTCAGGTGGAAGTAAAGAAAAAATCAACATTCATACCTACCCAAGTAAGAGAAGAGTTTCCTTCTGTCAATCCCATAAATACAGGTATTAGACTCATTCATTAGAATAAACACTGGATAAGAAATTGTAAGTAGCATGTTTAGCAGTTGAAATTACAAAACTGGACTGACCCCTGACTTCTTCAATCCAGAGATCAAACTCCACATTTCGATAGAGATAGGGTACCAAGGCCTTTGCATCTTTGAACCGGAATGGAGGTTTGAGGACACCAGCCAAGAAGTACTTGGATATCCATGTTTGTGCCTTCACAGAAAAATTTTTCCAGACTGGCTCATTCAATGACCTGCAAATAAAGAATATGCATGAAATCAGGCAGACTTGTGCATCTCCTTCTATTCTTCAGTGGCCCAAACATCATAAGAACCTGGTCAACATTTTTGTGAGAGAATTCCCAGTGAATTCATAACTCATTTTATTTACAATTCCTTTCAGTGAAATCCTTTCAAATAAAATTCGTAGGCAAAGGCAATATCTATTGCATCATATCAGGTTACTTGATGGCATATAAGCCTCAATATGTTCAAGAAGGGAGACCTCTGATCACAAAGCACTCCTGTCTCTAGAAACAGGATATAAAAGAGTTCCAGTGTTTTTGGCTGAATTGAGGCAGTGTATACCACTCAGGACAAACTGAAACTCCTAAGGTAAAGGTAACTGAGTCAACATAGAGTTCAAGGTTGCTCAGTGTTAAATGAGGTTATAGGGGAAGGGGCTTAATTGGGATTATGAGGGATGTCAGATGAGGTTTTTCTATCAGGGTGCATTCACATGCTTGGAGTCTCTGGTGTGTTGTGACTTATGGTGTATTGAGAAACTTCTCAGGGTAAACTGGATTTTCAACTGTGCTCTTGTTTATTGCAACTAATGTATGTTCTCAAACAGGATCTACAATATGCCTAACAAATTTACATATTACTTTAGCCTATTAGTGTCCAGGTTTTTTTTCTTCATCACAAGATCCCCAAACCAGGATCAGCTTTAGCCACAAAATCTCTCATACAAATGCAATACTTCCTTCACTTGATACACACATACAAACCCTCACTCCCTACTCTATACTACATTTCCAGGATTCCCTACCAATTTAATATGAGCTTGAGGTTCCCACCACTTTCATCACAACCAAAATGGCTGTGGAAAGTTTGTGTGGAAGTAAAATTGCATGCATCTTTGGTTGAAATACACTTTTGTCACAAACACCAATCATTGTGTTTTTCTTGCCACAAGGGTATTACTGCAGGGGCTGGGATGATTTCATATGATGACATCTAACCCTAAGCAAGGCACTAGCAGACACTCAGATGAAAGTTCTAAAATACTACTATTGTTAATCACAGTTCATGAACTATTAAAAAAGTCAGAAATTAATGTTTAGAACCAATTGTTTGTGCATGCTGCAATCTATTACTCTTCCAGCTAACATTTTTTTGCTTTCTCATTACTTTGCCTCTCAACATTGAAAAGTTATCCTCCTTGGTGCAGTTTTCTATCCCAGTAAATAACTTGATTGCATTCCAGAGACAAGCACATGAAAACTCATGCTTTCACATGAATGGTACTGCTAAATAAAAAAAAAAGTGAAAATGACAGAGACCCATTTCCTCCTTTCCCTTTCCCAGCTGATAGCCATCAGGAACTCCCATACTCCATCCTTTCCTTCAAATTAATTTACCAGACCCTCTTCTGCAAGCAAGGACCTCCCAGTGCATGTGTGATGACTTGTATCTGCTACAAAATGGTGCAAAAATGAAATGAGCTTGTGACCCTTTCTCTGAGACTATCTTCACTGCAGCAAAAGCATTGGTCATGAATCATAAGAGCATTAGGGTGGATTTTTGAACAGAGCACTATCCAATAATGCAGCTTTATTTAAGAGAAAATGCATTATAAATCCAGTAAATAAAACTGCATTATCGGACAATGCTCTGTTAAAAAATCCAACCTTAATTTTGAATATGCATTTGCTTGTCAATATGTATTTATACAGTTAATTTACACAAAAATATAGAGATCTGAAAAATCCTTTTTCTACAACTGACAAGTGCTTGTGACCATTCATACAGATAGTTACTAAACAATTTTAAATTGCAGCATTCTGCACAAATGAAAAAATTGCTAGATCCTTGTTTAGGGATCATCAGGACATAATGGGTGAAGAGTAAAGAGCAGGAAGACTCACAGTAGAACTAGTACTGATCAAATACAGATATTGAACATTTGCATGCAGTGCCAAATTTATGGTCAGTGGGAACCACTTGAGAGCTAAGAGCACAGAAAAAACCTCATCCCACAGGAAAATAACTTCAGGTGGATTTTTGAACAGAGAACTATCCAATAATGCAGCTTTATTCCAGGGAATATACATGATATTTCCTGGAAATATAGCAGGATTATCAGATAGTTCTCTGTTCAAAAATCCAGCCTTAATTTGAAAAGTACACGATCAGAAACTTAGTTAGACTTTTCAATTCTCTGATTTTAACCAGGTCGACATGAGGTCTGGGCCTTTTATGCATTATTAAAAATCAGTTTTCACAGGATCAGAAAACACTATACTTTCTTGACTTTTCTAGGCATGAATACAAAGGGTGACCATAAAGTCCAGTTCAATTTTTCCCCATTTACTCTGCAATGCCTACAGTTATGTGAAAAAAGAGCAGAATGCAGGTTATCTTGCACAAATGCATGTTAGACATTCATACAATACAACACTTCCCTCAGAGGATATAAAACTGGGGGTGGAACCTTGGCCTAATCAGTTACAGAGAAACTAAGTGAGGTATACCCTGACAATTAACCAGGGGAACCAAACCACCTTGTAAAAAGGATGGTCTCCATTGTTTGAGTGAAATCATGCAGTACTCAGGCTAAAATTGACCTCTAAACACTATCCTGAAGACTATGCAAACCGGCAAGAGTGTTTTAATGAACACTCTCATAGCTAGGATTATTCATAAAATCACTCCTGCTCAAACATTGGTAGAGAACACCCGGAAATTACATTGTATCAAAAGAACCACATGGATCAGGACAGAGGAAAACATTTTCAAGTAACCAGAACAAGATGGAAGATGTCACAAGTTGAAGAGTTAAGGTAGCAGACCTACTTTAAGGGAACTTTTTTCATCGCTATTCCTTCCCAGAAACCAAGCTGACTACATGAAAGTTGATTGGGCAAGATTGGTTTGAGATAATTTGCATAATTTATGCTAACGAGGTCCAATATACCCATCAAAGTGCAAAAAATGAACTTTTTCCAAATAGTATTTCTCACAGATCACATATATTTGATGGAATTGGCAAATGTTGTAGTTTTAATCCTTACAAATGTCCTGAGGGAAACAGTTTTTGAGAAATAGGTGACTTTTCAAAAATGGAATTTTTTCTACTTTTAGCTATTTTTGTGACCTAATAAAATAACCAATGCTATTAAAAAGTCCTAATGGATCAGGTGAATGAAAAAAACTACAATCATTCCTTAGAGGAATGTTCAAGGTAGCTCTCAGCCAAAACTGAAGGGCATGAGTGTATTACACGAAAAGTTATGCTGTTCAGAGCAGCATCTGTCAGCTAAAAACAGCTGTAATGAGAAAGTCACAATCAACATGGTTGCCAGGGACAACAGGTTAAGGACATTGATAACAAATTATGCTAAATAGCCATTATTTTTATATTTTCAGCTTTTTATGGCAATATTATGAATCTGCTAAGTTAAAGAATGATTATTTCCAAATTTTGTGGAAATTACTTTTTTTCTTCAAAAATGACGATTCTAAAGTAGGTCTGCTACCTTAAGCCTAAGACACAACTCCAAGAAAATCCATGGATATCTAAAGGACTCTGGATTAGGGAGAGGGGTGGAGCTACTTGCTACAGTTGAGCAGGAAAAGCCTACATATGCATATAATGCTAAAAAAAATTTGACAGAATATGAAAATTTATCATTTTTGAAAATACCAAGAATTTTTTAGACTAAAGAATGTTTGACTTCCCACCAAAGATATTAAAATTCTCAGTATCCTGATACTAAATCAAATTATTATTGCTCAATTCTCATCCAGGCTAATTCTTGTCCCATTTGAAAAGTTGAAAATTGCATACTTACCCTTTACTAAGACACATACATGCAAACATATGCAACAATATCAAAACTGCTTATGCACATGCATGAGACGCCCAAAAGAGCATGTCTTCCTCATGGAATCAGGGGCAATTTAAAGAAAGTACCCTAGCATTAAACCTCACTAGATAAAGCAGAAATGAAGGTATCACTGCTCAAATCAACACTTCTTGAAAGATCCCAACAGATGTCTTTCACATTCTTGCAGAAATTGGTAGTATTCTCATGAATCCATACTTCAAGGAATTACTGAACGAAGAAATCTGACTGGACTTAATGAATACAATTCAAGACACAGCCTACACCTTCACCATTAGATATAATTATGCAATCAACCATTGTGCATGGTACTGAAACAAAAAACTGACAAGAAGAAGAGAAGAAACATACGCTTCAGTTTGTCCACGTAGCATGTAATCAGCTACTTCAACACATCCAGGCATTTCGAAAATCTCTTCAAAGACAAGTTCATACACGATGGCTGGAGGGGGAAGAGTGCAAATGTGAGGACATGCATCTGGCATGCAACTGTGATTAAAAATGCTGATTGTCATACATATCAGGCACTCAAAGGGAATAAGATATGGATATGTTAAGGTGCAATTCTTACAGACCAATGCACTTAGTAAAAACAAGAAAATTACTCTATATATGACAATATTTCATCACCCAAAGCCCCAAGCAAGTTTGTTATTCTCAACCAAAAACTCCACAATCAATAAGACATTCTCTGCACTTGGGTCTCAAAGAAAGGATGTTAAATCGTTTTCAATTTACAAGAGCTGCTTGGTATAAAATTTTGGCCTTGATTTCAACAAACATGCTTTTAGGGAAAGTTGTGGGATGTATTCTTGTCAAGAACTCATACAGCTATCACCAAACTCTAAAAGCAAGTGTGTCTGAGTTGGCTGAGCATCAGTGGGCAAAGAAATAAAGCAGACATGCTCATGAAGACACTTCCCCCAACATGCACACAAAATTTGGAATAAGATGACCAAAAAGTCATGAGCCATTTGTTTTGCTGAATAATCATGTTTTGTGAAAACTTACAAATTTTAATATTTTGCAGTTGCTCCTGGAATGTTGGGAAGTTAGTTTGAAGCATGGATAAGTGGATAACAGAACATTGTGCAGCAATAGTAGAACTATTTCAATAATGTGAAATCATCAGTTGCCACTCAACACATCTTCTAAAGGTAGTTTGGTGTGCCCTTCACAGAATGCTTTGTTTGGCAACCACTGATTTCCAATTACAGAAATACAGTTATACTATTGCTGCACAATGTTCTGCCATCCAATTATCCATGCTTCAAACTAATCTCCCAAACTTTCAAGAACAACTGGAAAAAATTCAAATGTGTAACTTCTCACAAAACATGATTATTCAGCAAAACAAATGGCTTGTGACTTTTTCGTCACTCTATATTAAACTATTGCAGCAATCTGAGGAAAAATGTGAAAATAAATCAAAAGAATGATAAACTTTCCACTGCAAAAAGTGGAGGATTGGCTAGTCATCACCACAGTGCAAGATACATGGCTAAAAGAACATTTTTTCAGATCTTACTCATTGCCAGGCTGCCATATACAGCTCTTAGTTTTCTATAAATTTCAACAGCATAGCACTTTCCTCCATGGCAAATACATGCTTCACAGAAGGGGAGGGAGGGGGTTTGGTTCCATCACATGGGCGGAGCATGCTGCCAAGAAGTGACAGCATGCTCCACAAAGCTGTGATGGTCTGACCTATACAGAGCATCTGAGAAAGGTCTGAAATAAAATAAATATTAATATCTCTGGAATGGATTGATGTACTTCCAAAAGGTTTACAACAAATGGTAGGTACACTCAAGTTTTTCGAGGAGTTAATCAATCTTAATGTGTACATCCTTTGTAGCTCAGCACATACATCATCAGTACTCCACCTTGTGCCAGGTGTTTCTGAGCATGTCAGAAGTTATAGTGTTTACTGCAGCAACAATTCAGTTGTGCAAAAGTGCTAAATTCTGAATCTTAACCTGATCAGGTGACCATGGGGAACAGGCTATGGGTCCACCTCTCCCAATCCAACAGTTCAGGAAATGCTGGTCCAGGTACACATGCACATTGCTGCTGAAGTGTGGAAATGCTCCATCTGGTTGAGAAAATTGTGTGATCAGGCAACTATGAGAATGCAAAGTTTCCTATGTCCTGCTATGTAGTAGCATTCACAGTTGGTTCAGCAAAAAAGAACAGTCCTATCACTCAATTCTTCATAGCAAGACACAACACATTCTATTTTGGAGGGTTTCAGTCATGCTTGACAACTGCATCTGGGCCTTCTCTCTCCCAGACATGGCAGTTATGATGATTCACCATCCCACATGAGAAAGGTAGCTTCATTGGAGAAGCTTATCTTTTCAAGGAAGTTGTTATCTTCATTGACCTGGGAAAGCAAGGCTATGATAATTTCTTCCTCAATATAAGGTCATGCAGCTTAATTTTGGGTGCCAATTGCAGCTTGTCTTCATGCAAAAAAAGGTATTTATGAACCACATCATGAACCATTGATCAGGGTAACTGCAGCTTTTTGTGAGCTCTTCAAATGGACTTACAAAGAAAAGACTTGGTGCAAAGGATTCCATTATTCTTAAAGGATTCTCCTTTACTCAACTGTCCCATAGCATTAAGGAATTGTACACTAATGCATTGCCTCCATACAGTTGGCTGAACATACAGGGTTTTCTGAAAGTTCCTGACCCACTAAACTGAAGATGAAGATGAGATTAACAGGGACATATTGCTTTAATTACATTCCATATAGGCAGGAATACCCAAGGTACCAACTCCTACATCAATATTAGATATGACTTCCACTGACCTCTGGGAACCTCAGATTCATGTCCCAAAGTTCTGAACCAACCAACAGATGACACTTGTTGCATTGGTTTCTCTCTACTTAGAACCCTGGTAACAAATGACACCCAATTCTTGGGATGGGGCTGACACAGAGCACTCTGCTGGAACCTGCACCACAGGTGTTCCAGATGTTGAAGTTCTGACAGTTTCTTGGTCAATTCTTCTAGACCTATACCATAGTCTCGTTAATGACGTGGAACATGAAGCAAGCCGAGTGCTATGGGCCTCCATCCTGCACCAGCACAGCCTTTTCTCAATCTGACCAGATCACCCGGATCTTCATGTAGCACTTGTAGTTAACCAAGATGTTTTCACAGTGGCTGACATATTATTTAGCCATATTTTGTGCAGGTAGCTCAGAAACTTTGGAACACCCTGCACAGTTGCATTAAACACAAACAACCAGACTTAAATTCTGCCAGCCACAGAACACACTCCACTTTCAACTGAATCAACACCATCTTAATCAAGGAGGAAGGAAGCACAACACAAATATGTAGAAGGGGTGTGTTTGTTAACTTGTAGCTATTAGCTATTGTAAACCTTTTGTGCCTATATGGTTTCATTCCAAAATTATGAATTTTTATTTTATTTCAGAACCTTCTCAGACACCCTGTATATACCACAGTACCAGAGTGCTGTAACTTTTGAAAACACACATATATGTCAGTACCTGCTTAAGGGTTAAAGTAGAGTTTGCATAACTTTTTTAGCTTAGAAAATTTCAAACTTGAGCATGCATACAGCCTTCCAAGCTCCATTCAGCTCCATTCCAACTTTAATTAACAGAATCTCTTAAAAAGAGAACTGTCTCACTGTTTCACAAAAGAGAACTGTCTCACAAAAAGAGAACTGTCTCTTAAAAAGAGAACACAAATATGATTAGCCTATCTTAATTTCAATCAACCAATCCAAGTTACTGCTCCCTTTTCAATTCCAAATACATCACTAAACTGGAAGGATCTCAATCTTTCTTGGAGACATACAATGTGTTGCCATTGAAAATTTTACTAAATACCAAGGGAAACAATGATGTCAAACCAAGGTGGATTCAAGCACAGGGATTTCATGATGAGTTCACACACCTCAGCAAGAGCACTGATCCTACTGAAATTTCAGCTCCAGGGACATCTATCAAGTATCAGTTCAAGCAGTATGTGCAACCAGAGGAAACATTAAAGAATTGCTTGCATTAAGGGATGAGTGAACTCATCACAAAGGCATTGAATCAAAAGGCAAAACCCAAGATAGCCTATAGTTAGAACATCTTAGGAACCCTGAACTCACATTGGCAGAGGCCTTCTGCTTCAATATGCTCTGCACTATAAACTGAATCATAATGGTTTTCATTTGTGATGCCAAGCACCACAAAGTCTTGAAAACCATGATTGGTCAAAAGCTGAGGTGTTGCATTGACAGCTGGATCATGAAATTCATGGTCAGGAAGATGGTAGATGGCAAAATCTCGACTAAAACACAGAGGACAAAGTTTGCAATCAAATTATCAAAGCAATCAAATTATCCGAGTTAAATTCTCAAAACTTCATGGAGGATTTACACATACCTATACAAAAGTCCAAGGGCCCACATCTCTAAGATGCCACCTGTGTAGCATCTTTCCTTCCTTAGCTTCTCCAGAGTCTTTGAATAGGAAATGCCCAGTCTTTTTGCCACCTGAATTGAAATAGGATTGAGTTGGAACTTGGAAGCAAAAATAATTTCATCTGAGACTACTTTAAAAAGATTCTTCAAATATGTAAGCCCACAGTGATATGACTGCAAAGCTTAATGATACTAAAGTACTTAAAAGTAGCACTTAATGTACTACTCAATGCTAATTTTACTCTTTTCAGCTCATTTTTTATCTACAAGATGAAACTCTTTTATCTTCTTATGGGTGAACCAAATTGGATGAAGGGTAAAGTTCAACTTCTAGTTCAATGTATGTTCTGAGGGAACTAGTTTGCTTTGATACACTTGTTTGTAGTGAAATAGATTCACTTCATGCAAGAAAAGTGCTCAAGGAAATAGACATAGATATAGACAGGATATAGATTAGGAGAAACTCAGCAAAATTTTTTATGTCAAATTATGTCAGCATATCACCATGCACACCAAGGTTAGGTTAATTGGTTAGACATGAAAGGAATACAATTCCTTTTATTGCTTCCATATGCCTAGCTCAGGACTTCATACCCAAACTGCCTTCCACATGCCATTATGGTAAATGAAGATCAGGCAGATTCATAACTACATTGTAAATATGACACAGGCCTGACCAATGTTGTCAGCAGTGAACAGGCAAGCTGGGTTGCAAAAACCTGAGCTATGTAGACCACAGTTGTTGTGAAAGAACCACAGCATAAAGCTTGCTTATAAAGAGGGTCTTGCACATTGCAAGGTAGGCATTCACTCATAGCATATTCTAAGCACACTGCAGTGATGCTTAGAATGCACACTGCATTTCTTGGTTAAGTTGTAATATTTTGTCAACTTTGTTCTTCCTTCCACCTACTTTTAATTCCGTGAACACTTCTCACTGGCTCTTGGCTTCAGCAAATCATTTTTAGTACTTGTCTACTTTTGTGTTTTAGTCAGAGCATACTGGAACTATGAATGTATCGAAGACAGCATTCAGTGAATGGGTTGATAACTGCTAATATCTCATGCCCATCAGAAAATACTGGTACAATGTTTAGTGTGGCAACAGATAGAAGGGGAACAAAAAAAAAAGAAACAAAGAAACAAACGCATCACATATCTGACTCAAATATTCTGTTCATCTTCTCCATTACAGTTTATAATTTATTTATGTTACTGCCTCTTCACTTCACAATTAGAGGTGCCTGAAAACAAGCATACCTTTTCTTGATTAATCAATAAATATACAAGTCCAATAAGATGCTTCATACTATAACTCATTGTATGCTACAGCTACAGAGGGAGGTTGGTTGGGAGAGACTGAATAATGTAGGACAGTGGCTAACTTTTTAATGAATTGTATGAGATTACTAGATCATGACCTTAATTTTACCAGCAAAAATGATCAAACTTTTTCCTAGTTGATTTATGATAAAACTGACAATAAAGTAATGAAGTTATGAAGAATCCATGGCTAGTCTATATTGTCAGATTATTTATTGATATTTTTTGCCAGTTTTTTCTACATCACACATACCAGGGACTAAACCCAGAAATACAAGCACTTCAAAATCACTAGGTCAAAATCAAAGGTATGGTAATGTTTTCCTCTGGAGATGCTGTTACACTGCATCATTTCTTGAAAATAAAAGTCCAAAATGAACCCACATTCAAGCTTACAGGTATTTCTCTCACTCTCTCTTTCCCTCTCTCTCTCTCTGTGGGAGGGGGGATGCTGGATGGCATTACACCAGCAACATAGAAACTTGCTGAAGGCCAACAGAGCCAAGGAAGTATATCTGCACCTGATACTCAGTTTTTGCTAAGTATTCCAGCAAAACATGGTAAACATTCCACAACCTCAGAGGAAACCTTTCAAAATCCACTTTACCACTTCAATAATTTATTGCTATTAACATTGACTAAAAGAATTGCTGCGGATTTTTAATTTGGCCAAGATGATCTTGCCATCTATATCAAGACCTCCTTAGATCACCTGCTACCATTTGGCTTCACTATAAAACTGCTTGAAAGCTAAATGCAAAAGCAGGAAGAAAAAATAGTTTTTACACTATGGAGTGTGTCACTCACCTCTTCAAACATGCCTTTCTGTTCAGAAAGGAATCTGATGCATTCCTTTTTCACTGTTTCATGATATGTCTGCGACAGGAAGCACTAGTACAGGGAGAAACAATGCATGGGAATCCAGAATGACATTTTGAATTGGTATTACTTTCCTAATTAACTCAAATGGATTTACAATACAAAACTTTGGAGAAGTTCCTACCTTATATCAAACTTGAAAATGCAAAAGTTAATCTAAAATTCACAGCAGAAAAAGATTGCTGGAGCTGATGCATAAAAAATTTAGTTGAGCAGACTGGAAAGCCCATAACATTCAGATTGACTTTGTATGGCCAGCATAGGCCTGCCATAAGAAAAAACCTAGAAGTTGGACGCATGTTGGCTTATCTGAAAAGGAAGACCTAGCAGGCTGGATGATGTTCATTGTTTTTAGATCACACCTTCAAATTATCACAAACAAGCCCAATATCTGTCTTACCAAGCACCCATGCCCACATCCTGTAGGCCAACATGGAAGTGTTAAAAAGTTTGCGAAGCCAATAGCATATTGATAGTAAGTCTATTGAGCTTAAACTTCCTTCTCATGATCTTTCCACCTTTCCCACATGTCCCCCTTTAAAATTATAGAACTTCAGAAGAGTCTGGAGACAAGAAGGGAAGAACATAAAGGGAGGAAGAAGGTAGCATACATAGAGACAGACTGTAAAAGCATCATGTAGTCTAGAAGGTCAAGGTAGGTCCAAATTAGATGATATTCCATAGGCCTGTGAACTACTTATTCACCCAGTTAGGCATTTAGTTTCCATACCTGCTTGTCTGCGAGTAAACACATGGCCAGGTTAGCATTCTGTTTTTCTTTTTTATGGCTTCTATAAAATAAATATTCTTTTTTTTATAGCTTCTACATTCATTTATATTGGGACCAGTGAAATAGATATTCAAGTTTTTACCCCAGATTATAAAAGAAAAAGGTGATAGGGCAGGGAGTGGTGCAAGGCAAGGGGGGAGAGGTAGGTGGTAGGTAGGAACTAGGGAACTGCCCCTCCTATGAAACATTTATGCATCCACTACTGTCACTGCCACTGGGTTACTTGCACAGGCTAGGCATATCATCTCACATATGCCACTGTGGTGGCTTTGTGGATAAGCACTTGATTCCCATGATGGACACCTAGGTTCATGTTCCACTACTGATCTTTTGGTTCTTGCAGCCTGATGCTAGCTGCATTTTTTACATTAGCCAGTTTTTCACCATGGACACCAAGGCCAACTGTCCATGATAGTTTAATATGCAAAGGGAATAAATTCAGGCCTACTCTTTGCAGTTGTGACATACTCGGTCTAAGCCAACCTGCCTGCCACTATGCATGCGAAAGTTTGACCTTGGTTTAATGGAGGTGCCACAGCAAGAGACACATGCAGGATCTAGGCCTAACATGGAGAAAGCAAGAGCCTCTTACCTGCTCTGCTACGCAGCGAAACAGACATGTTGCATCTCGAGCAATTTGCTTCCGGAACAAGCCTATGCTCTCCAAATACTCATCTAACCCATCAATTCGACACCTTGTACCCCATCTCCGTGTGGGCATTCTTCTCAAACGTTTCACGTTGGACCTAAATTTGGGACTATGCCTAAAACTATTATCACAGGTCTGACTTGCCCTGCTGCCTCCTCAAAATCTGCCCAATAGTTGCATAAAATCAATATATATTTTTTATAGACCTGTATGGAGGTCAACTAAATTCTACCTAGCCTAATTTTAAGACACCTAAAAATCTTTGCCTGAAAAAGACATTCAAGAATTTCAAAATGAATTCGTACTACCTTTAACCTCTTCGGAGTGGCAGGTATATATCCCAAATACTATGGCTTTTTATTTTCCTTGGGTCTGGGAGGTGAATAAGCGATACGCATTCATTTGCAAATCGCAGCATGTATGAAAACCACGAGGAGCATCGGAAGAGGAAAACCCCGCCACGGGTTGCCGAATCCTTGACTGAGGCTACGTTCACTATGATAAACGTAAGACCAAGAGACTCAGCCGCACTATAACTTTAATCGCCTTTATATCTTCTACGTGTGAAAGAGGTTGTTGAAACATAAAACATTCACCAAAGGGGTCGAAACTGGGAGGTGCCGATGGAGAGCCGACGAGCGAACACTACACATCCCAGAGCAAGGAAGGGAATGAGCAGTGTGCCCGGAAGTCAGCGAACCAGTTGCTGACGTCATACTTCCTCCAGAGCAAGTTTTCCATCGCTTTCTCATTGGTTTGTGACTTTGGCCTCCAGCTATTTTTTTTATCCCCATGCGGCAGCAAAAGTATCCCACGATCCCTGTTGTTATCAGAATCGATAGAGAGCAGCTAATACAGCATGTAACTGGAGCTCGCCCTGTAAGGCCGAGTTCATACTCCTGCTTTACAGCATGTTGGATGCTGTACTGAAAAATCCAATCCAATATGTCCACCTGCTGGACTACAATCCTGCAATGCATCAAGAAATATGTCATATTCAGCTGGATGCCGCATGTTCTCCGACGAAAAAAAAAATTCAATACATGCTGGATTCAGTAGAAACCATTCCTACTTTTTAGGATGCAGTAGAACATGCATTACAGCAGATGTAGTGCTGCATCTGCTGTGTGCAGAGCGCAGTTTTGCAGTCCGTTAACGGACTGCCGCCGTGTACTGCATTAAGCGTCCAGAACGTGTATGAACCTGGCCTTAGTGTCTAGAAGCGATTATGGCCACAGGACGACTCCATAGTCGTTTGAAATTTCGTCATCTCGCAGGACCCCTTTGGCTCACATGTGAGTTACATTCGTTCAGTCACCGCAATTTATTTTACTCTACTGAACTGAGACGCATTTTACAAATGAGGTACTGACAGTCTCGTCTCGGAAAACTTACTATTAGGTGAAGATCACTTCATTCTGCATGAAGCCTATTATCAGTAATTAGATAATATATTCAATAGATTACTTCTTATTGCGGAAGCGTTGAAAATTCTATGTTTGTCCGACCATCGAACAAGCACAGCCATCGCGGCTGCGAATCGTTCGTTGCGGGTGGAAAGCCATCTAGGATTTTAAAAATTACTAAAATAAATAAATAAATAGAAGGGAATGAGACAATTATGCCGTTACGTTTGCTGAATGAAAGAATCACGATGAATAGTAACAAACAGCAATATACTTTTCAGGGATAAAAGTATATGAATTTGATTTCTTTAACCCTACAACGCGCGATTTTTCTAACTGAACCAAAAACATTTTTGACGATAATATTTATTCATGTGGTTGATGAGAAAAATTATATTTAAAAATTATCTTTTCATTTTGGGTTTTCTATTACAATGCGTTTCACCGCAAAGCAGAGCGCACACGTGCAGTGTAGGGTTAAGTTGCAACAACGCAAAAGGCAATCCGTCGCAGTAGCTCACGACTTCATAAATGAGCTTGATTAGTAATCACACTCATTTAAGTTCGTCACGTTCCAACCTTGAGCACGTCTTTGCCTGTCTTTCGAGTGTCGAAGAAGTGAGCTAATACTGTTGGCACTGAAAAAAAAAACTGAAATAATACTGAATGTATCGAAAGGCATTTCTTATCTTTCGAAAATGGCAGACCAAGCGAACAAAACCGCAGGAGGGGGGATGACGAAAAACGAGGTTCCAATGAGCTTGCACCACGTTACCCTAATCACATTCTACGGTAACTTCAACGGCAACGAGTCACCTCGAAGGGTCTACCAGCAGAACCGAAACTATTCCTGGGCCGCATGAAAGAACCGCCGAGCCAACCTCCAAAGCGAGAGCACATGTGCTGGAACATCCGCGAGGTTGACTCGCCGAGTTTTTCATCGCCGAGCGGCAGCTGGCTCCAGACTAATTTTTTTTAAATACTCGAGTCTGGATTGCAGCTTTGCTTTATCTGTACCTTGTCGTTTGCAGAGTGTAATTTAATTTTTTTAATTGGGTGCACCGTGCATGTGATTTGATAAATGGCCATAAATGGCTAGTCAGACAATTTTTCGTCTGAGTCGGACACTTGTGCATGGCACGTTACTCGTGCATGAGTGTCGAAGTCAAGTGAAACACGCGGTGAAAGGCTCCCTATAGGCGACATGGTGGTGGGGGACGGATTTAGAAGAAAATATACGTTCATCTCTTCTTCGCCCACATTTCGGGATGAATTTTGATGTCCGGTCTCAAAACATGACTGGGCAATGAGTAATTTTTCACGTACAGTGTAGGTTTCAAATCCATCGAGTTCCAAACGTAGGCGATAAACAGACTTGGACTGTGAAGAAAAAAAATATTATAATAGTAATATAAAACCTGTAAAAACTTATTTTAGAAAGTTGGAACTCTTCGAACTACTCTTCACTTTCGCTCTTCACTGCATTGTTGTCCTGGAATCTTCCTGCAGATGTTCCTCGAGACGAGACAAATAAAGTCACTGGGTCCTAGGTCGAGGTGAATATGGCGGGTGCGGCAGTTGGAATCCAACGTCTCGGAAAGAGACTTCTGAAGTCTCTTTCCTCGGCTTTTCTTCATAGATTCGTGCTATGTTCTCAGTGATGCAGCACAGTACTGACCTGTGATCGTACTACGAGCTGGCATGTCGTCGATGTGAAGGACTCCCATTGTGTCGGAGAAAATCACTTTTAACGACTCGGGTGGCGGTGAGTCCTTGCGTCTCCATCGCATCGACTGCCGCTTGAATTCAAGCAGTCGCTTACAAAACTGGGAATTTACCCTCACGACACGGCTCTTCGACCCCAGCATCTAGCGGACTTCAAGAAGACGATTCCCTCATGCTTGAAAAACGACCTGACGTTGCTTCCTCCACTTCTGCATGTTCTTCTTATGCGTCTGGACATGCTACGCAGAGGCATCGTTTCTGGCTCGTCATACCTCCACTCCAGGATTTCCTTCCTTCGAAAGAGAGGGGCTTGACGTCTCTATTGGGGAGAGAACGGGAAAGCGGGGATCACATTGGGACTGGATGCGCGCTTGGAGACACCTGTCGACGGATTGAAGCAATGCGGAGGGTGCGCGCCGAACGCGATCATTGAGGTCGTTGCCCGATGAGCGTTGCGTATTCGGGGTGCATTCTCTGATGACCAGAAGAGAAAGAGACAAATGTGACTTTCTCTTTTCAGTTATCTTGTCCGAAGAGATGGGGTCAAGGGAAAGGGGGATTAAACAATCAGGTCGGGATATTAATTTGAAGGAAATCGATGCGTTCTGTAGAGTCGAACGCCTATAATCAAGTTTTGCATTTCTCTCACTGACAAAATTTTTCATGGATATTCCTTTAGAAGCGTACATCTGTGTAAGCGGGATATTCCCGTAGACCATGCGCTTTCTCTGAAGCTTTTGGTGCGGAGGTCACACTCGTGTGAGGAGCCATTCACGTCGTAAAACAGCAGGAATGAGTAACAGCTGGGAAAGCGCAAATTGAGCACCGGGGCAAGCCGCCTGCTCGTAGCGACCGGGTTCAAGGACCTCTGCGACGGCACGTTCTCGTGTGTCTTCTACGTCACGGTCACGCGACCGGGTGGGGGGGAACACGGAGTCTTCCATCTGCTTCAGTCACGGGGAAAACCTTTGAGTGCATCCGTATCCGTGCGACGGTGAGGACTGGATTATGTTCCAGGAAATGCTAACGATATTCCTCCTTTTTTTATAATGTCACGCGTGAAACCCGTTGCAAGCACTAAATTCCCGGTATTTAGCTCCTCGAGGAATCCATTCTCAGCAACCAGCTGATAATCTGATTGCGCCTTCAAAAGCCTAATATATGTATGCAATTGCACCTGTATGCATAATACACTCTAGAATCTTGAGAGTGTAATGGGTCTAAAATACGGAATATTTTCCCTTACCGACTGGAATCGGTGAGATTTTTGCCGAGAACACAAGTGTCATCTACAGTCCTTCAACCGGGTTGCTTTAGAATGTTACCTCTATTTTCTTTGCTGGAAAATCTTAGTAGGTCTCTATTTGGAAGCGATTATGATACAAAGTGCAGCTCTTAACAAAGAAGTTGGAAGATTGACTGGACCCACGTGGTCGCCGAACTTCACCGCACGAATTCTGAAGCTTAACAAGGACGAGAGGGCTGGCGTCCCTTTCGCTCGTGCTGACATAATAAAATTACCGGAACCTTTTCTTCGTTCTCTCAAAACCATTTGATCTACCTAGCGGTAGCGCCAAAATGGCCCTATTGGAGATGATCTTGAAATTGCAGGTTCTTTCGTGGCCCTCCGATTCGAGATCGATTCTGTGAGAGACGAAAACTTCTATTTCACCTTCAACGATGCCACCATCTTGGCTATCAAGTTAGTGGGGCTGAAAGTACAGAAATGTAAACAATTGTCATTGCCACTCGGCACGACAGCCGATTCGCCTGGAGGAAGGAGGAAGGAGATGGACGAGTTTCGAATCTTCGAGGGAGACTACATAGCGGTGATGCACTCCCCGCCACTCCCCGCCCTCGAATGCTTCTTCCGAGCGTCGCCAGAGCGTCGAGGAGGTTGACGTCACTCCTGTGTTGAACAAGAGGCGGGGAGGATGGGGACGAGAGGAAACCTCGTTAGCCGGCGTTTCTCAGTCTTGGGCATGAGCGTGGCGCGATTGGAAAAGGTGGGGGAGAGGGGCTTAGGGGATAATCAGGGACACTGCTCACATGCATTTCATGCGTCTTTTCCTTACGTTAGCTTCATTCTTTGAAAAGTGGAAGGCACGTGCATCCTCTGTCCCTTTCCCCCTCCCGACGCTACACCGCTGATCTTAGCCAGTTTTCTTCTACCTTTGTTAGATGCTCCTCGAAGGGGTGATTAGGGACCAAGTGGACTCGACTCTTCGTGCAAGCAGGACGGCAATGCAGCCTCAAAACTAACGGTCCTATCCGACATATGGGAAGCGAAGTGGGAAAGAACCAGCGGCGTGCCCGCGATTTTTGCCAGGTGGGGCAGCTCCATTTCCGTTCAAATCAAATGCTGTTGGGTCGCCAGGGTTTCGTCTTTTGTGGTTATGGTGGTTGGGCTCCGTCCAATCCTCCGTCCTTCAATTTCACTCTCCTTCCCCGTTCCCAGATCGACACGTCAGCTATTGAGTACACGAATGCAATTAATCCCTCCGTTCAAAAAAAAAAAAAATTCGACCTCGTGGAGACTACCTTAGTTCCACTTATGATGGGCACGCCACTGGTAGGGAACGAGATGGGCAAAAAAAAAAACCTGTATCCCAGGGGCCATTGAGCATGTGGCCTGGGCGGAGCATATGTTCTTGCTTATTTCCCTACCACGTCCACGTGTTTTCTTTCCTTCCAGATCCTCATCTCCCCTCACTGTGATACCTGAAGACAGGCACGTTCATTTATCAGGTGAGTCCAATCAGGAATCTCTATCCCCATCCAGTCGTGTGTTCACTGATTCCCTCACGGAACCGAAACGAAAATCGGTGTATCGGCCTCGCTTATCACGCGTCCAAGGCAAGGATTTCCCCTTCGCGTTTAGAATAAGTTCTTCCCAGGAAAGAGTAGACTAGTTCGAGGAAGAGGCGACGCGCCTCTCCTCGGGAGAGCGAACGGGATAATGTTCATCCATCACTTTAAGCTCGGACTGTCGTCACGTCTCCACGACTCGGCGTGGCTACACTCCAGTCGAATATTCTCCGCTCTCAACGCAGTCTCATCCTTAGAGCGTTGATGAGAAAAGAAAAATGGACTCGAGGCTTAAATCCATCCTGCTCGCGCTGTCCCCAACACGCGCGAAGATGCAGACGAGGGTCTCTAATCCTCCCGAGAGACATGCAGAATTTTCAGTGCATCAAAGAAACAAGCCTAAAAATGTATCCTCCATGTGATACATTTCCGTCGCATCGAGTTTTCCGATGCTCCGATGGATACTATTTCAACGCATTCAGCGGATAGAGCTGAAATGCGCACCTCACGCTGCCCACACCGGTCCCGGCTTGAATCCAGATCGACAAGGGCAATGAACTCGGTAGAATGCAGCACTCGGGCTAGTAGACAACCCATTCCCACCATTTATAGGAGCGAGAGTGACTGATTTCTCCGAAGGACGTTATAATGCGACAGGCAGACGTCAGAATTCGTTCAAACGAGGAATCTGTTCCTCCATTCTCTGAACCGGTTTCTTTTCATGCAAATCCAGGTGACGCTGGCAATATCGATGTGACCTCTCAAGGCCTGCAAGTGTGAAGAAACATTTCGTCCCGTTCCGCCAGAAAACTTATATTTTTTGTTTCCCCTCCCTCCTTACAACGATCGAATTCACAAGGACTGGATATAATAAATATATGACTTTCTTTGAAATAAAATGTCTCATTTGCATGCATTTTACAACTCACCCTCAAAGTCGCCGCCTTCATTTAAGGAATACAGTTGCGAAACGATAAGTCCAGTTCCTTTGCCATGGTCATAAAAATGTAGTCAGCTGCGTTGAGACCATAAATCCAGCAGTGCTCCATCACCGAGCGGAAAGTTCGTCCGGGAGTCAGTGGGGGGGGGGGGGAGTGATTATGCATATAAGAAAACGTTGCCTTTGTCTGCGTGCCCAGGAGCTAAGCCCCGCTAGGACAACAGAAATCACCAAGTCCCCCGTTCATAAAGAGAAGAGGCAAGGCAACTGAGGCGGAACGGGTTTCGTTTTATTTCCGCTATACTCGTCACGTGATGCCTCACACTTGCATCGAAACCCCGAACTTCCCGTAGAACAAATAAAAAAAGTCGGTCCTGCTCATATACGGCTTCATGCGGAAATACCCACCTTTTCATTATATTTCTCATTATCGAGCCTTGATTGACCGCCCCAACAGGATGAGGCTGGTGGAATATTGGATGATGACCGCGGTGACGATGACGGGAGTGATTCTGGGATCGGGACGCGAGCAGCCGAGGGTCCTGGTGGTCCTCTTGGTCCGCAACAAGGCCCACATCCTCCCCTATTTCCTCAGCCTCTTCCACCGACTCAGTTATCCCAAAGACAAGATCTCCCTCTGGATTCGATCCGACCACAACCAGGACTCCACGCCGGAGATCCTCCGTCATTGGATCGACTTTCGCGGCTCGGAATACGAAGATGTGAACGTGGAAATCCACGCCAGTCCAAGGCATTATCCAGGGGACGATCCCACAAAAAAACGCTTCCCCTGGCTCGAAAATAGATTTAAGAACATTATCGACCTCAAGAACGAGGCCTTTGGATATGCCCGTGAGAAAGACTTCCATTACGTCTGGTTCCTGGACGCGGATGTTCTCTTAGTGGAACCGATGACCCTGAAGGTATTGATTGCTGAAGACGTTACGATCATCGCCCCCGTGATCAAAAACCCTAATTCAAATCACGCCAACTTCTGGGCCTCCATGGCCGGGTATTACTTCCTGTCCAGTTCCCTTTACTACCTCATCCTGACTCAGAGAGTGGAAGGAACATTCAGCGTCCCTGTTATCCACTCAGCCATCCTCATCGACTTGAAGAGAGAACGAACTCGCGATCTCAGTTTCGATCCGAAAAAATGTTGGGATCCCGAAGTGCCTTATGATGATGTGATTGCCTTTGCAGTGAAAGCCATGGAAATCGGGCTGAAATTGTACGTCACCAACTCCCACAAATTCGGTCTTTTCCCCCAGCCTTCTGAGGAACTGGACGAGGAAATAGAAGAGCAAAGAAGCCTCCATCTATCTATTATTAACCACCAAAATTCCTTCCGCGTGGATCCTATCATGAAATCTTACGTATCAGGATATCCAAAGAAACTGAATCGATCTCTAAACTTGTCTAAAGTATACGTAATCAACCTGGCGAGAAGATCAGAAAGACGATGGAGGATGGAGGAGACACTGAGGCTTTTGGGATTGGAGCCCACGATCCATCGAGCCACTGACGGTAAGACCCTGAACAACATCACTCTTCAGCACGAAGGTTATCAGCTGCTGTCCAGCTACCGTGAGCCCATGTACGGACGAATGATGACCTATGGAGAGATCGGCTGTGCACTGAGTCATTGGAGGGTTTGGAGAGAGATTGCAAGCATGCCCACGGGGTCCAGGACTTTGATACTAGAAGACGATGTTCACTTCCTCGAAGACTTCCCTGGAAGGCTTCAAGAAGTCCTGGAAGCTGCAGAGGATGAGAGACTCGCATGGGACCTCATATACCTCTGGAGAGTCACTCCCATGGACGTGGTAGTGAACGGACCAGAATACGAGAGTGAGGTCTTTGTTTCGGCTCCGTATTCCTGGGACGCATTAGCATACCTCCTAACAACAGAGGGAGCCCGAAAACTTTTAAAGGGAAGGTTCAATGAGAACCTCATACCTTGTGATGAATACCTTCCCATCATGTACAACAGACATCCGAATGAGACATTGATGGACATTTACCCTAACCGGGATCTTAAGGCTTTCTCACTTCACCAGCATCTGGTCTCTCCGTTGTACAAGATGGGCATGGATCACACTAGTGACACTGAAAACTCTGATATTGTTTCCAACCTCCTCGTTCAAAGTGACTCTGTCTAAGGTGCTCATAGTCATCTATGTCGCATAGACTTGAAGCAGGCAGTTCAGTTTCTTAAAGGTCAAAGTCAGTTTTTTTTGTGATCTCTCCAAATAAGGACACGTGAGACAGTATTGACTCATAAAATTGGCATTCAGAACCAATTTATGAGTTATTAAGTATGACGGTCTCAGTGGATCACTTGTGATATCAGTGACTAAAAATGTGATCACATGTCATTGTTGCCAACATGCATGGTGATTGGTAAGTTTGTTACCACTATATTTCCATTTACTGAGAGAGGAGTGCATGTTCCTTAAATAAAACAATTTCACCATTAAAAAGAGGGCATTCCCCGATACTTTTCGGTTTCTTCTGTGCAGTGTTCTTAAGCATTCCCCAAAGAAGTCTAGTGGAGTCAAGTCAAGTGACCTAGAATACCATTTTGCCTTATCCATTTGAAAATTCTGCATTTGAACATCTGGGATATTGAAACCATATTACCTGTAGGAAAAAATTGCTCTTTTCTATGGTATAATTGGTTCTCTTCCTATGAATGTAAGTAGAGTGGTAACAAGCCTGTGAATAACCCTGAAAAGTAATAAAATATAAATACAAGAAGTATCACTAGCATTCTGTTCCAAAATTTCAGCGACTATATAAATTATAGGACTGTCAATCAATAGAAAATTAATAGATTAATCCCGAGCAATTTAATAGATTAATCGGTCGATTAATCGAATTTTAATCGATCCCGTAGTTACTTGTTGGATGTGGGAAATGGAAGAGAGTGTTGATAAATGCAGAAAGTCAATTGAAATAAACATTAGAAGCGCACTGAGGCACTTTGCCAGTTAGCCAACCCATACCGGAAGGATGCGAGAATGTCAAATAAATGACTAGATGCATACCGTGACACTTCGTTTTGAGGAAATTTGAAGATTCGATATTCCATACGTCATGTTTTTCCTGGACTCGTCCTCCTTTTGTCGAATAATCTAATCGAATTGACAGCCCTAATAAATTATAAAGCAGAATTTGATCACTTCTTCAGTATCCTGTACCAGACTGCATCTTAGACTACACCACAAATGCAATGATCACAATGATTAATATTCCCTATTTTATTCACCAACCGACATAGATATGAAAACAGCAGCAGCAGCAGCAGCATAAACTCTGCGATGCTCAGCAAATGTAAATATGAAATATAGGGCGACGTATAACAACCATAAAATACATTAAATTCATGCAACAAGATAACAGGAACACTTGAATATACC
>CAJPEV010001159.1:0-18593 GCA_905338385.1 Darwinula stevensoni
AGTAGTTCATCAATCGACTGCACAGGATCTATTAAATAACATGAGTTATGCATATTACATCAGGAGTAAAACTATACATACAACAAGCAAGACTCACCTACAGGTACACCTTCAGATCGCACTTGATGAAAAAACAGCGACAGGAACCGTCGTATTTCATGACAAACTTTTGTCACAATTTCGCATTAAATCTCTATATTTTAAGAAAAGTTCAAATCATTGACCTTTGCACCACGTAAAGGCTTATAAAGGACCAGAGGAAGGCCTGGAGAAATATCGATGCAGAAGAAGGACTTCGATCTGTAACTTTTACTGGCAAAAAATGTTTTATTCCTCCATTTTCAAAATTTGACTTTTGTCCAAGAATTTCGGACTTTCGTACGTACCACTGTGCAGTGTAATGTTTCCCCCCCCCCCAGAAATAAGGTCAGTCATAGAAAGTTTCATTTTTGATTGATTCACAATGCTGTTCTGAGACGGATGTGCACCCCATCATTAGACTGTTAGGTTCAAATCAATGCAGTTTCATCAACTCACTTAGAAAATGGTGAGTTCACAGTTTGAACTAGGCGTTGCGGTATATCGGTATTTTCATCATACGCAGGTATGATTATCGGTATTGGGTTCTCATGATAATCATACCGACGCCTTCTGCATTTTTCGGTATTATCGCCACGGTTTGAAAACTGTGGAATACCGTCCATGTTCATACCGTCACCACGATATGGAAACCGTGGGACACCTATTAAATCCGGACTCAAGGACCAATATCCGTAATTTGTGAGTTTGACTTGCGCTTGACTGTGCCCGCTGTTCTGTGTGCATGAGCACTCCATACACGTATCTTCACCATGTCTTCTGAGGATGTGGGATGTGACGACATTGGAGACACTGACATCGTCGTCAAACCCAAGCGACCTCTTGTGTTTAGAGGTATTTTGAAACTATTGAAACGTGTGACCATGCACAATTATAAATTTATTTCTCTTCCCTGATGTTTTTTTTTCCGAGCTCCATAATTAGTCCTCTCAGCCACTTTAATCGCGGTAGTAATCCTGGACATGCCTACAGAAGCCATCCATTTGGGTTGAAACGAACGAATCCCCTTGCCGTTCAATCGAATGGCATAAATACGGATGTGCAACTAGCTTGACGCCATCACAATAGAAAGACTCCCTCTCTTGGGACCATTGTAGGAAAAATTTTTCCCGCGAACCTGAGGCGACAAATTGTAATTTCCCGGAAAGGACATGCAAGCAGACTAAGCGGGCCGCCCACCCGTGCGTCTCCATTCCCGCGAACTTCGTTCACAGGTTCGCAAGGGTTTTCCTAGCCTGCTTGGGACTTTTTCTGGGAGTTCGTAACTGGAGCAGCCACCCCCCTCCCCCTCGTTGGTATCACCGGTATACCTACTGAGGAATTCAGCGCATACCGCAACGCAACGCCCTAGTTCACTCCATTTAGTGTGAAAAAGTTATTGCAACCATGCTTACCTAGTCAGAGGGGGAAGTATGGTCATCAGGCAAAAAGTGCCAGAACTAAGTAATCCAACCACATAAATAAATTTTAATTTAGGCTCATATACTGTACAAATCCCTGCCAGAATAAAATGACCACTCCCCCTCTTGGTGAATTCGTCCTTCACACCCACAATCCCTTGCCGCCAGAAGTATATAAAGGGTTATGTTGCATATCTGAGACCGATGCCTGTGCATCCAGGATGTCAAGGACAGCTGGTGGGAGAGAGGTCGAGCTAAGGATGTGTAATCACGTTCAGAGTGTGGTCTGAGAGAGAGGCAGATGACCAGGGGTAGGCCATCATACTGCAGTTTCATGAAGGTAGAACCACCGCTTAACAAGCCGGGACGCCCACAATCAACAATCCCACAGATGGAACGATTGGTTGCAAGCCAGGGTCGCACCAACCCAGGACGGAGTCTTGACCCCATTGCTGGGGCTCTAAACCTGAGCTGACGAACCACGCAACGGGTTCTGCATAGACTTGGATAAGGTGGACCGGTTGCATGGTGAAAAACCGTGCCAAGTTAGATTAAGCTCTTCAAACCCCGTGGAATGTCCCACACAGCACAGGTATATCCCAAAGATATCCGAGAGGTTTCCCCTTGGGACAAGTGCCAGAGACAACGAGTAGGGACATCTTAGGGATATCAAAATGTCTGGGCCTTCCAGAAAGGCCCAGACATTTTGATGTCCCTTTCTTGAAGAACTAACGCATCCCAGAGATGTCCCAGGGATATCCCCTTGGGACAAGTCCCGGACATTACTTGTGGGGACATCTCAGGGATATCAAAATGTCTGGGCGCAAAGACATCCCAAGGATGTCTCTTGCAGCACGAGTATATCCGAAGGAAGACCCAAAGATATCCCCTTGGGAAAAGTGAGGAGTCCCAGATAGTACTTGCGGGCGCCCTCCTATCCGCAATGGATTCATTTCCTACCGCACAGGAGAACCCATTACTTTCGAAGATGTCTCTATTTGATCCAGGAACTCCTAATCTTAAGTTCTTGACCGATTGAAGAGTGACGATCATGGGAGGAAAATCCTGTTCTTAAAGGGGCTCCATCATAGGAGACACTTCTCCAAGGGACGAAATTTAGTTCCTTTAAACAAGGGGTCATGGGCGAGATGATTAAGCCTTGCGCCTTTTGAAAAGTATGGGCTCAGGCCTCCAATCAAGATAGATGTACCCAGACATGCCGATCACTCATCACTAAATTGAATTTTAATTTATTCTGCTATATTCCGACAGCAATTTTTTCACTCTCCCTGATGTACGGACGAAAATACGGTACGAAAATCCTTACTTATCCTCAGGATGAATCAAGTTGATGAATTTTATAGAAAAGATCTGAGGTTGCAGATCAGGGCTCACGGGAGACATCTACCGTCGAAGCTATGCACTTGACTGGAGGTGACAAAGAGTACTGAAGATGCCTAAAGGGTTCTGGGGCAGAAGGTCGAAAAATTTTCGTCGAATTGCGAGAATGTCGACGGCATATAATGTCGAAAGGCAGAATGGGAGAGAGTAGGAAATGTCGAATAATGACATGGTGGAAAGGGGAAAATGTCGAAAGAACTAGAAAGTCGAAAAACGTCGAATGTGCTTGTCTAGGGCTAAGTCCTTTTTTTTCTAAATAGAGTTAGCCTTTGTCTCTTGTTTAGTTCATGCCTTCGTAGACTGTATCCTCAGCCTTCTCAAACTGGAATGATAGTCTATCTTCAGAGAGGTGATCATTCCATCTTACTCAATCTTACTCAATCATCTTCAATGCCATCATTGTGCGATGTCGGCTCAACGACTGACACCAGCACTTCAATGTTTCACTTCCGACTTGGAGTCTGGAGTAATTCCAGCCATCTGTGATACTCTGCCGAATGTGACACGTGAATTTTGCTTCTTCCATTTCTGCCAGTGCGTATGGCGGCAGGTTCAGGCACAAGGTCTCACAGTCATATATAGTACATTGACGATGACAGTTTCTCCTTGCACATTAGGATGCGCACAGCCCTAGCTTTTGTCCCCTGTGACTGAGTGCTCAATTCTTTCGAGGAACTGCTTTTGAGGATGCCTGAAGGAACAGAACCAATATCTGCATATTTCCGGGAGACGTCCATAAATGGGCGGCGCCCCAGAGGCAGACCACGAAAGGAAGCAATGTTCCCTCCAAATTCCTGAAATGTGAGGAACAGAGTGCTCGGAGACGAGCCTCGCACCAATAACCACGTCGAGGGATGGCACAACAAGTTGGGGAACAGCTTAATTGGCCGAAACCATCCAACCATATACCATTTCCTGGACGTCATCGCTGAGGAGCAGTCAGCGGTTCAGCAGCGACTGATTGAGCTGGACAGGGGAGAACCACCACAAAAACGAAAGAAATGCGACATTACCAGAGACACAAAACTGAAGAAGATAACAGAAGAGTTTGATTTGAGGCCTTTGCTTGATTTCTTGAGAGGTTTAGCGTACACAATCAAGTTTTGAAGCAATTTGACAATTGGAAATTTGACTGGATCTTTGCCTATAATTTCTTGATGTGCTTATCGACTCAGTAAAAGTAGCTTTCAACATTTTTTCCATTCCACGACTTGGCCTTTCGCCATTTTTGTCTTCGACCATAAGGACGTTCGACGTTTTTGGTCATTCGACTAAAGAGAATTCGACATTATGCCATTCGACCGTTCGAGAGGATACCGCCTAAAGACATCCCTAAGACATCGAAAAGCGTTAGACTGAAGATGTCTCTTTGATATCCCGAAGACATCCCTTACGAGATGTCCGAAACCGTCCGAAAGAAGAAGTCTTCAGGATATCTATAAAAACCAGGGGACAAGTCGTCCAGTTAGGGACATCCTGGGATATCACTATGCTGTGTGGAGTGTGGGATGTGAACGGGCCTTTAGCTTTTGGTTCCTTACTTTGATTTTAATAGTATCATATGTTAGTTTTGAGGGGCAGTGGCAAAGTCTGCGTTGTCAAGGAATACTTATAGGAATCGGCGAGCAGAAAATATTTCACTTTCACAGCCCCTTTCAATGCATGGAGGACTAGCAGGTCTCCTGTTTCTTGAGAATGGAAACAATGACATGCACACAACGTTGGACCCACGTTGGCTGCTAGTAGGGGAGCATGGGCCCACATCGGCGCTAGGGTGGCAGCCAACATGTCATTTCTTATCCTGTGATATCTATCTCAGTCATTTGAACAAGAAGTTTACCACAGATGACGCGAAATGGCGCGTATGTAGCCTCTACTTCAGTGTGACAAGGGAGTGACTTATTAAGTGGATGATGAACTATATATACTAAAGAGGATAAATCCTCTTCAGTTTCTATAGGTCAGTACCCACAGAGTACTGAGAAGTTTGAGGGGATCCTCTTCAGTTCTGCAAACAACACCGAAACCTTGTGTGCCTGAATAGTTTGACAAAATGAAGATAAAACCCCTCAGCTTTTCGAGAATTTGTGAATGGATCACTTCAGGTTATTTCTACGAGCTATGTATGCTCTATTCGCCTAGACTTCTATGCGCCCACACTAAACCTGGACATTAAATTTGCTCCAGAATCAGATGCTGCAATCAGAACATCATAATTCCACATTTCTCATTATGATTGCGCCTAGATTACATTACCCAGGTAACATAGCGTCCACAAAAGGATGCAAGACGACTCTGCGATGACCGTAGGATAATAGGAAATGGTTTTATGTATTTTTTTTCCGAACTAAAAAAAAATTCAATATTCAAATACATGATAATAGACGGCATGCAACTCAATAGCTGAGGAGTCTCGTTTTTTCAACATTGAAACCATGTTGTGGTTGGTTGATAGTACTCCGAAAACCTATTGAAGAGGTCCAACTCTTCATCATTTTAAGAGGGGTTAACATTGGTGCCACATCTAAGAAATGTAATCCGAATATTGGAGTCCACAATGTGATGTGACAACATTCTGTCAAAATTGAAACAGTGTTCACCTTCAACCCTCAATATTCGCACACTCAATCCACATCCAGTCAATGTTGATACAATGTTCTGTGTTTCCTGGGACTATCTATATATTGATTGAAGTTACTGGGTTGCGACCTAACATGGGAGATTAGAAGAAAAAAAAAATCCATGTTCGGATGCTGGTAATGCCATTCCATTAAACCATAATTCAATCAAATGGAAATAATTGAGTGTTCGATGCAGGGAAATTCTGCTCGAATAAAGCTGGGAATGCATGAGAAGATATCGATCCATTGCGATGGCATCCTATATACATCCAAAGGACAGCCGCTTTTGGACTTATACCCATCTCTGGACAACTGGACTGTCCATGGACGAGTTTTTTTTTAATCAACCATGGCTACTTGGGGTAGAAAAATTATTCCATTTGTGAATTGATGTCACAACATACGCTACTTTGGTAAGCATACTTGATAATAAACTTTTTGTACTTTTCAAACATTTGAGTCACTCTGCATTGAATACAGTATTAGGGGGGGGGGGGGGGGGGGGGGGGGAAGTAACGAATGGGAAGAAGGTGAGCGGGAAAACTGAATCTTGTCTTGTTTTGATCGAGCCGAGCATCGATGAGTCCGGCTTCCTGACTCTAAATGCGCGCGGGAAGTACAGTAGTTTTCATGTTCCTGCGCGGGTCCTATATTTTTTAAAATTCAAATGTTGAGTCTTTAACTCGTTACAGAACAGCAAAAACAGTGTCGCCAATTGAGATGACTCCATTCTGATCAGATGAGACGAAGACTCCCATGATAGGATCACCCCGTTTCGCGAACTTTGGAATCTTGTCTTCCTTCAGGGCGTGATAGTTCCTGAGTCGCACATAAGGCTGATCCGGACACACCTGTCCGGTATTCGGATTCACGTTCACAAAATTGCACCTGGTAGCCGGCATGACGAGGTTGAACATCATTCCGTTTATCTTGAATCGACACCAAGTTTCCTCGGCGAACGGGGGACAAAGATCCACGGTGATATTCGGTCGAAAATTCCCAACTGTCACTCCGGCCGAGTTCCCTTTGCCTCGGAGCTCCTCGTTGAAGGCGTCTACGCTCCTTTCGTTCACCAGGAGGAAGGACGAAACGCGGGCGAAGTGAGCTTGATATTGCGGTTTCAGTCCATTCAGCGCAGCCTTGTATTCGCGCTGTTGTCTTTGGCTTTCGGTCCAGGGGTAGTGCACCAGATGAGCTTTCTCGATTTTGCTCCCAGACTTAAGCAAATACAAAGAAATCCACTCGGAAGCTTCGTTGCCCATATCTAATGTCTCCACTCGATCGAACCCGTACACGTCGACAGTGAGCTTGGAAGCTTCCTTGCATCTCTGACTTATATCCAAACGTAAAGTTGGCATCCCGGGCGCATTTAGAGTCAGGAAGCCGGACTCATCGATGCTCGGCTCGATCAAAACAAGACAAGATTCAGTTTTCCCGCTCACCTTCTTCCCATTCGGCTCCACAAGGAGAAAAGTCCTGTCTCCGAAACCGTGAAATTCGATGCCTCTTGGAGTGCAACTAGCCCTCTCTATCCGGATCCCAGAACAAGAAGCCACGGGATAAAAGGTCAAGTTTGTCACTTTCGCCACGGGGATGGACGGAGGCTGCGTCACCCGAGATTCTTTCTTATGCCACCAATACGAAAGGTAGGAAAGACCAAGGACAGTTGCTGTCCCTGTTCCTACAGTCAGTAGCTTCAAATGCCCAGGATCCATGTTATGGTTCTTCCGGCTTCGACGAGACCCCACTGCATATATATAGACACACACATGCCATGTATATCAGTGACACTAACAGAGACATTGCCCTCGACCTTGAAAATGAAGGCGAGGATGATTGACAGGATTCCAGTTTGAGCAGGATTCCAAAAACTTAACGGAGATTTCGAATAGAGACGCCACTTACCTCGTTATCCCCGAAAGGTCCCACGAGTCCTTAGAAAAGAAGACATTTACGCAGAAATACCGACGGTTATACAACTATCATTTATTCCATCCTCAATACGTCATTCCATCCTGGGGGCCAAAATTGTCAAGAGTCGCACTGAATTAGGCAATCTCTTCGGACAAGTGTTATTAGAAAAACGAATATATTTGATCATGCTCTATGTAGAAATAAAAATATACATCCAAATTTGAGAGTGCAGGAGAGATGCTTAGTATGATAAGGGGGATACTCGTCAGAGAGGCTATAGAGTCACCATCTCTCGTCGGGTGCATTGCAGATAAAACCCCCATGAGGTTTTCGAACAGAGGCCTCATGAAGATTTTCTCATGAGATATTCGGACAACTCATGAGAAAGTAGTGAGATCTCATGAGACTTCACGGCCTTCTCATGAGCCCTCACGACTTTCTCAAGAGGCTGTCCCCTGGGGGCTCTGTTTTCGACATTTAATAAAACTAGCGGATGTTAGAATGAGACCATGTTATAAGTGCTCTGTAGATACGTATGCAGTGACTAGATTAAATTGCTGGAGCCCCTAGTTCGAACTCGTCTAAGGTCTCATTGGATAGAAAGAGAGAAAAGGTCGGTCCGAATCAATGAACTTGAGGAATGCAGTACGCTTACTGCACTTCCTAAAACAGACAATACAAGTTACGTTAATTTAATTATTATCTCACCGCGTAAAGGTCTATATTTGGTATATCCCTGCATACAATGCAGGGGTATACCAAATTTTCTCATTCATTTTATAAGGGCATGGATGCCGAACATGAAACGCTCTTGCTTCATCGTGAAGTACGATGGCTTTCCCGAGAAATGCTGAAACGTGTGTGGGAACTGAATAGTAAGCTCCTTGAGTTCGTATCAGATAACAGTAAGAGTTTTCTTATTATTTTTCCTCGACATATGGCTGGCAAAGCTGACTTACCCGGCGGACATATTTAATTATGTGAACATTCTGAACCTCCGACTCAAAGGAGGTGACTCCCACATATTCTTTCTAAATTAAGTTTCTGCATTTCAGTAGAAACTGAAAGCACGGAAGAGAAGAATCTGTGACGGGACTGTTGATGTGTTCACTCTGTTGAATCCGTTTCTGGATGACAACGAAGTGACTCTCAAAGAAGTGGAAGGTGTCATAACAGCGCATCCGACTGCACTGTACGAGAAGTTCAGTAGTTACTTTCGACTTTTGACGTTCATGGCTAAGACTGAAAGCGAAACTCATTTGAAGTCGGTTCAGAAGCGCAGGCTCTCCTGTGTAGGGCAAAGACCAGCTGATCGACTTATTGCGTGACCACAGTTTAAAAAAGAAGTATTCCTCTCAGAAGTTCTCTTCGTTCTGGCTGAAACTCGACAAAGGGATATCCTCTGCTCGCAAAAAAAGGCAGCACGCGCGTTGCTTCCCTTTATTACTAAATGGGTGACATGCACCAGATCCATTTAACTTTAAACTGATCTGGTTTCATAATGGGTATCTATAGGAATAAATTATTTCCGTCAAATTCTCATTGAGGACCATTGTGAGATCAGATTAGTTTATGTTAAACAGATCTGGAACATGTCACCACATATCTGTATGAAACAGGATTCTCTGCTCTGACTCCGATAAAAACAAAGTATGCTAACGTTCGCATCTGGAATGGGAGAACGATCTCCGACTCGCTTGGGAAAGATTCCTCTCGGAATAAAACACCTCTGCGAAGTGCACCAACGCACATGTCTTGATAGCACAGAATAAGTAGCCCTGCAGAAAAGGTCAATGAGTTTTCTTCACATTGTAATTAAATTGAAAATACCTCGATCTGAATTGCGATAGGTCGCGACATTTTTTGGACGTAGGCCAGTGAGTTGCGATTCAAAGAAGCTGGAAACCGCTACCATAGGCCCGACAGATATACTAGAGGATTTCTATTTGTTCCCATATAAATCATATAGAACATTTTCAAAACGGTGCGCAAGAATTCATGACATTAATTAACTTTTTTTTTTGTTGGTAGATGGTGTTTTGGAGCATTCAGAAGACCATGCTCCTCGTTTTCGGGTCACCCTATGCATTGACAGTGTGGAACAGCACCTCCTTCATAGCCTGCACCAAGAGGATTACTACTGCTACTAGCAGATAGTCTTCGAAATGTAAGTGAACATGCTTCTGTGCATTGCCTTGGAATAAGTTCAATTTTTAAAATAAATTCTACATCATCTATTTTGCAATGATATTGCAGTGGTTCATAATGACAACAATATCAAAATATGAAAAAATGAATTTTTTTTTTTTGCTCCGTGAAAAACGGAAACAGAGAGAGGATAAATATTATAGCAATAGAGGCATTTAAAAAATCTTCCCTGTAGACTATGAATGGACCACACAGAGAGCGCGTCTCCTTCCCAGCCTGCGTCAGGGGAGGAATGATTTTTTTCCTTCAATGGGCTGAATGCCAGCTGGAGAGGAGGAGAGAGAAAGCTTCGTGCCAGAGAGTCTAGTTCATGGTCATCCAGACCGCCGATCGCACAAGGCAGTGCTCCCAGTCATCGTCCTATCCTGTAATGATAAACCATCTATCGGGATAAATGAAGTGAAGAAGCTGAAAGATGAGTGAATGTGAACGTGCACCGGTGGAAAGGATGGAGAAGGAAGATGGAGGCTGGGCATGGATCGTTCTCGTTTGCAGCTGCGTTCTAGGGGTAAGACCCATGCTGTCTCTCACCATTCCCGACTATGACGCTCCTCATTCAGGTTCCTTAATACTCTTGAGTCTACATTTTCATCAATTGAACTTCACTTGAATTTAGCCTCACCCTCATTATTCGTCAGCACATCCCGTTTCTTCGCTAAAGAATGTTGAAGTTAAGCTGTAATCTGCAGAGAACCACAAAGTATTCCGGTGCTCGAGATCGATGGAAAAAATGAATGGCTCTTTTTCTACAGATGTCAGTGCGCTCTTACATTGGAACTTTCGGACTCCTGTATCAGGAACCGTTGCGACAAATGGAAACTGACACCACAGATGCCGCATGGCTCTTCAACCTCTGCAAAGCCCTCCAGTTACTCGGAGGTCAGCCGGCTGCTGGAGTATAGGGTAAGTGCTGCGAATGTCGGCACTGGGGGTAATCTCGGCACTTTGCAATCGTCAACATTCTGCTTCCACTGCCAGTCCCCTAGGCACGGGTAGACAAGTATTCTCAGATGGTGGGACTAATGTTGTTAACATGTGCTTGGAACAGCCATATTTGCTGTTGTAGTTTTCTCGCAGTGGCTCCTTCTCTAAGCGCACTCAGAAAATCTTGCGAAATCTTGTGATTTTGCTAAGCTTTTGCACATATCGTTCTTCTCTTCCACACTAGGTATTGTTTTTATTAGGTCGTTGCATTCATTTTTGAGTCCGTTGTAAACGACAATGATACATTGGTGTTCCAAGATTCCCAACTTGGTAGTGCCGACTATACCAGCAAGTGTGCCGATATTGCCTACATCTGACTCAACATCACCTTTGACTCAGGCCCTCGGGAATGAAAGGCCAGGGGCACTCGAAGTTTGCTGTACAAGGTTTATAATAAAGGTATGACCCGACCCAATATGAACGAGGAAGCTCCATTTACAGAAACCACCAGGCAAGGTGGAAGTGAAAAATGTGCTTAAGGTGCCGACATTCACAGCACTCACCCTATTCTTCGCCAACTCTCTCCCATCCCAAAAGATGCGAGATGATTACTGCAGGTATTCGTTGTCGTGTTTGACAGGGATGTGCGCTGGCCCAGCAGCGGCAGCGTCTTCTCACCGGAGTGTCATGACGATTGGACTCTTCATGCAAGCCCTGGGACTGTTCGCTTCCGCCTTCGCCCATTCTGTTCTTGCCCACACCTTCACATTCAGCATTCTCGTAGGTGAGGCAGATTTGACATCTGTAGATTCATCATGTGTACGTCATGTGACGCAGTCTTATCTGACTCTTCTTGCATTTCAGGCTTTGGTGGCGGACTAGATTTTGTCAGCTCCTATTTGAATGTCAATCGCCACTTTAACAAGAGGAGAGGTTTTGCAATCGGGATGTACCTGAGCAGCCTTTCCATTGGACATATGCTTATGCCACAGTTGATTGAGGCTTCCATGCACCTTTACGCCAGTCAAGGCACGATGATCCTATTAGCAGGAATAGCGATTCAAATGTTTCCTCTAGTCCTTCTTCAGTCCAGACCTCAATTGCCCTATTCGAGGGAAATCCTTCACGTCCAAACATGTGATTCCGATCATGATCGGCTAGAAGCAGCCTTGGACCATGAGCCACCTAAGCACGAACAGCAGCCCATGAAACCAAAAAAACATATGAGAAATGCAATGACTTCCATCGACCCTTGGAAACAAGCAGCGAAGAAATTCTTTTCAAGCCTTGACTTCAGCGTGATGAAGGAATCCATGTGGTGGATGCTGACAATCACAGACTCTGTTTTTTCCCTTGTACTTGGGAATATGGGAATGATCCTGCCACTTCTTGCCACAGATCGGGGTTTCCCCGAGGGTTCAGGTGCACTCCTCCTCACTATTAGTGGAAGTACTGAGCTGTTATCCCGACTCATCGTCCCTCCGTTGACTGATATCAAGAAAATAGACAATAGATACCTCTTCATGTTTTGGCTCTTCACAGTTTCTATTGTGCCTTTGGGTAAATAAGTTTCAATGTGCCCCAGAAATTAGAGATGCTGTCTGCTATTCCAAATAACCTCACTTCTCTTCCAGGATTTGCACTGAGTGAGAGCTTCTCCTTGACAGCAGTCATGAGCAGCTTCCTTGGCTTAGGAACAGGTGCCATCATCGGCATGCCCAGTCTTCTTCTATCTTTTCACTTCACGGCATCCAGACTCCCGTCTGCGATGACCTTCAAGTTGGCTCTCAAAAGTCTGTCGTTCTTCGTTGGACCAGTTGTCGGTATGTATCACTTGAACAAAATGTTATTTGAGTGAAACCATATTTTGTTAAATGAACATTTTATTTTCATTAATTACGTGGCAGGTATACTGAGAGATACAACAGGGAACTACAATCTTCTCTTTTACGTCTTCTCAGCATCCTCCTTCATTACCTCAGGAGGATGGATTCTTTATGTGGTCATCGGGAAGAAGAAGAGAATAGAAGACCAACATGAGAACGAAGGAAAACCCAGCTCCTGATAGATGTCGTTTGTCTCTTTCACTTACTGTGATGGTATTCATTTAAGAGAATCTCAACTTGGATTCCATTGTATGGACATTTCTTGTACCAAAAGATACCTTGTTATGTTTCCACATTTCAGTTCTGCACACGAACCAGGGATTTGTGCCGAGCTCCTTCCCACCACCGAGTGTTTGAAAGCATCCATAGTTGTAATCTTGTTGAGGCAAGCCATATCTACAGTCTACCCTCGATATACCGCGACTCTCACATGTCGCTAACTCTTTCTTGAAAATAAATCCTCCCCATAAGCTTATAATAGGCGATCCCCGTTATAGCGCCACCCCCGCCAGCCGCCATCCGCCAACATCTTCATATGTACAAACATGTTTTTTATTCCAAGAAAATCTTCCTCGATATTGGACCATGTAGCAATTCTTTTATAGTACCAAGCACAAATAAATATTTGCTGCCACCGTTAGAGATGACACAAAGTCGTACATAAGTGTAGAGTATTGGAGGGACTCGGGGTGGCAATGTAAGTCTCACATCCATTTAGTCATATTTTCCTTCTAAGATTTGGATATCGAAGCCACTAGCAACATAGCGGTTCATTCGATATAGTGCTACCCAAATCATAGCACCAAAGTCAGCAACGACCAACAGTGGCATTACATCGTGGGTAGACTGTACTTCCAGTAATCACTCCACCCAACTCAATGGTTCAGCAGTCTCCGACGATCAGACGCACAGGAGGGCCCAAAAGTGACGAAAACTGCACAGTGCTTGGGACTACTTCAACGGGACAATGGCACTCGTTGAGTAGGGTGAAAGTACAAAACTTGAACACCTAAGGATTGACTTGAACACACACACCTTAAGGTCAGATCAACAGCCCGAATGTGCATTCAATTTGTGTGTGTATTAATCTCAACCTTCAGGTGTTCGAGTTTTGCCATTTTACCCTACTTTAGTACCCAGCAGAGGAGCACTTTAAGGCAGGTCTGGAGATGAACCATCTCATCCACAAAAAAAACTTTTGGTTCTCAAAGAAGTCTTTTGGAAGCAATCTTAACTGATAGTATGTAACATGGGCTCTTGCATCTACACACCCCACATGGTTTTGTCTCCCCACTACAGCACTGATGCAACACTCTGACAGTGATGACTCCCATCTGAATGCAAAAAGGGCAACAGTCCAACGGTGGTCAGGTGGGTCTGAATACAAGCAAGTCTAGGCAAGAACTCCATCATGTCACATTGAAATTGCTTCAGCCTTTCATTCTTTGCTGCAAACTTGTTCAGACATATTCCAATACCTTTAACTCCTACCCAAATGTTAGTTAAGTCTTGCAACGTCTCAATTCTAACTTATTCCTTCCTATTTATGGTGGACATCATCCCAAGAGGAGTATTGAACTCCTCAGTAAGGTTATTGATCACTTTTACCCATCTCAGTGACCAATGTACAGAGCAACTTCAGAAATTCATTTGCTAAAAATTATCTGGAATGATACTGAATGAAGCTGCTCTACATTCTGATATAGGTGGCAACATTCATGGCCACAACTATTACACTCACTGTCGCATGACGTTCAAAATTCGGGTGAAGTCTTATAGATATTTCATCAAACCCTTGAAGGGAGAAGGTTTTATTGCTTTCTAGTATGTTTCCCCAGCTAGATTAAAGGCAGCTTCTTTCCATTTATTTGAACTGATGCTGAGCCAAAGCAAATAAACCCATCCATTGCACTCACATATGATTAGTCCTTCCACCTACCCAAGTGACTCAGGGTAGGATGATTGACCTACCTGTTCAACCACTACATCCTAACCTTTCCCTTGGGAAATTAAAAGTGACCTCATTGACTTAGCTTAGGTCATATAGATACAGCTCCTCCAGTTGCAAAACAGCTTTTTTCATCTTCAGGGACCATGATGATATCTGGTTCCTATTTTATACTTGGAAGCATATATAATTGAGTTCCTGTAAGAGTTCAAAAGGCACATTTGCCAAGAAGTTCAGTAATAAGGGTAGCATTGAGCAATGGATGTGTATGAGGCCTTCTTGGTGAAACAGAATACCCATGTTCTGATCTGAAAAGCCATGTTGACAAAAAAAAAAGTTTTTCATTTTCTGAGTTGCATCCAAAGATCTCCAATCTGTCTTCCAGCATGACATTTCAGTAATCTGCACTTTCAAAGCTTTGTTTTCAGCCATAAAGCCCCTTTTCAGACTTGATAACTTTCAGATAAATTTCAATATAAGCAAAGAGAAAATAATTGAAAAGGGTAAAGAAAGGCAGGATAAACAAGGAAGAACATAATTGCTTCTGGGCTATATTTGATATTAAGTGAATTCCTTATCATTGCTTGATGTGAAACAGCAGAGCAAATTTCCATTCTCCACTTTCTCACTACATACCTCTGAGTATGTGTGTGTCACGATGACCCCAGGCTCTCTGGCTTTCTAGCATATTATTGGATATCACCTCTCAGCCTTCCCAACAGAATTGGTGCATAAAGTGGGGAGGTAGAAAAGTGAGAATGACAGAATTTCTAAATAAATGTCAAGTCTGCAATAAGTTCAACAGTGACAGTCATGCCACCAAGACAGAGCTATGAGTAGTCAGATCTTTCTTTCCAAAAGACATTCTGCAGTACCTATCATCTTGACTGACATGAAAACTATAACAATAATGGGTGTGATGTATCACATCAGGACTTTGTATTCCTCTTGCATACTACTCACAGAGAATGACAACAAAAACACTGAGAGGCACAAAGGAAGAGTTTTGATCACCACTGAAAGACACAGCATGGGTCAACCACCACTGTCTCTGTTCTTGTCTGACTCCAGCCCCTCCAGGTATTGTTCTAACTCTTCATAATTACCTGCTAGCACCAGACGAAGGAGCTTTAGCTTCTCTGTCTCTGTCACTGATTTCTTGTTGCCTGAAGAAAGAAAAATGAAAGCTCTATATTGATAGTACCTAGAAAAAAAAGTCCTGAAAAGTGTCATCAATACCTAATATAAAAGGAAGAGGAAGCTGTCACCCAAAGAGGGCTTTCTTGAGACGTGAGAGGATCCCAGCACTTGGCTCTTCCTTGGTTTCCTCTTTGAAATTAATCCCTTCTGCCCCTGCATGTGCCTGCTTCTTCCCAGACCCTGAGAGAATATACATAAGCCTTAAAGCCAAGTGATGAGATCTCTCTCACGCTTTGCTAATGCAAGACTTCAGTAAACTATGATTAATTGGAAAGTGACTGATGCACTTGACCATTTGATGCCCATAAAAAATTTAGAAGAGGTTTATCAAAAATGAAATGCAGGTAAAAAATAGGTCAAGATTGGAAATCTGCTCACAGATGAGAGCCAAAAAATTAATATCCTCTCATCTGGCAAAAACTCAATAATTTTACAACCCAATTGAGAGGGGGGGGGGAGTATGAAAACTGCTTCTCCCCAAACTTCCATTTACAGAATTTTCTGCTTTTGACAGTTTTACTAAATTCAGTTGCATACATATGCTCTAGCATCCAACAGCCCAAGGATGCTCCAAGTGGGGACTTTCATGACAGCTACAACTGAAGAGTTCACGACATGCTGGCACAATAACAAGGTACCAGTAGTATAACAACATCTGGAGCAGTAACATGTATTAAACCTTATTTGGCTCTTCCTCTGCCTAGGAAGAGCAGAATTTGCAAGTAAACATAACAGGAAAGTTTCAGCACCAATTTGAAATGATTAACAAGATAGTATGATAATCTTTCTTTAGGGGAGATTTCTGGAATTCCAATGTAACAAAATCCAATTTTAGATGGTAAGTCATTTCAGAGGCAAAACTTTGAGCACTAATTGCATAATTTGTTCTCCTATTCCCACCACCTTTTTTCAGCAGCCAAACAAATATTTTTACTTCACATTCCCTAATAAATAAATAACAATGAAGCTCCATAATCTATACATGTACTGGTACCATGTTATCATCAACTTACTTCTAGGTCCATTTTGCATATTCAATGGGTAATAAACTCATCCAGAAATCATGAATAGATATTAACTTTCAGATGACAGAAATGAAGTCACTTTGGACAACAAAATGGGTTTTTTCTGAATTGTTTTGTGACAATCTGGAATTCCAATGTAACAAAATCCAATTTTAGATGGTAAGTCATTTCAGAGGCAAAACTTTGAGCACTAATTGCATAATTTGTTCTCCTATTCCCACCACCTTTTTTCAGCAGCCAAACAAATATAAGTAAGTCCATTTTGCATATTCAATGGGTAATAAACTCATCCAGAAATCATGAATAGATATTAACTTTCAGATGACAGAAATGAAGTCACTTTGGACAACAAAATGGGTTTTTTCTGAATTGTTTTGTGACAATATAATAATACAATCCAAATAATAGTAATAATGACAACNGTCCATTTTGCATATTCAATGGGTAATAAACTCATCCAGAAATCATGAATAGATATTAACTTTCAGATGACAGAAATGAAGTCACTTTGGACAACAAAATGGGTTTTTTCTGAATTGTTTTGTGACAATATAATAATACAATCCAAATAATAGTAATAATGACAACAATAATAATATATTTTTTGTCCTGTTTTCCACTCCTACAATATACCAATCATGCTTTAACTTAAAACAATATTAATAACATAAGGTCATAATGACTCCATTTCCCCCCCAAAAAAGGATACCTATTTTTGTCATCTGAAGGTTAAAACACTGTGATCTATGACTGGGACTCCATAATGCACAGTTTTACTTTTAGGAGATTTAATTTTTAAACTAAAAGGTATTTTAATTTAGGCAAACAATGACTACAATTCAGATTTGTCAAGAATGAAAGGAGCTTTCTAGGGATAGATACCTGAGTGTGTAGTGGTAATGCCATGCACAGATCCAGGGGTGTCAGTTTCTAATTCAGCATATGCAGTGATCAATGCTTTCTGTTCAGCAGTCAAGGAGCTGGGAGCCTTCACCTTCAAGTGAATGTAATGATCTCCATAACCATAAGAATTCACTCTTTTCACACCTTTTCCAGCTACTCGAATCCTTGTGTGGGAGGATGTCGCAGCAGGAACCTGGTCAGGAATCAGGATAAGCATATTGTATAATAGACAAGTACTGGTACTTATATGTTACTCGCAGAGGTACCCAGTGTTGCACAGGTAAATATTGAATAGGTCCCATATTTTTCTGCACTAAATATTTTACCCCAGGGCAGGGCCAGGTGTAGAGGCAGGCAACCACCCAAGCAACCACCTGGGGCGGGGGAAGATGCTTCTCGCCTGGGGCGCCGTTTGGAATTGGGCTGGCCCTGCCTTAGGGAGTCTGAATTGAAACACCACCTGACCTATGACCATCCCCGGACTGAATGAGGACACCATGTAAAGTTTGGTTGGACTGGGATCAGAGGTAAGGCTGTGCATAAAGGACAAACAGACAGACACATACAAACACTCTGAAATATAGTACAGATGATGTGCCATTCACATTGGATAATTTAGCCTCCATGAAATTGTAAACATTTCAAAGATGAAACACATTCATCACATTATGATGCTAATGACAGGGACCTACCTAGGAAATTGAAACAACTGGAGAAATCTAAATAGGAGAATAAATTGAAGAATATATAGGCAGGAGGTAAGCAAAAATATTGACTAAAGTAAATGGCAGAAGATCTCAAGTCTTACTCTTGTCTGCAAAACACACAATGAATTTGAATTCAATTAGTCTTTCATGAGTTGCTGCCTAGGAAATAATCCATGGTTACCACACAACTTCTTCAACTACCACCAAGAATGAAAGAGTAAATATTACATTTTAAGAAGTCAAACGAGTGTAGTTTAATCTTGCTACTGGTTCCTACAAAGAAAACAGGCTTCATGACATTGCAAGCATAGGCTTCACAGGCTTGACTTTGAAAAAATTTAATCTTTACTCTTACAT
>CAJPEV010001159.1:18898-75390 GCA_905338385.1 Darwinula stevensoni
ACTCGAATCCTTGTGTGGGAGGATGTCGCAGCAGGAACCTGGTCAGGAATCAGGATAAGCATATTGTATAATAGACAAGTACTGGTACTTATATGTTACTCGCAGAGGTACCCAGTGTTGCACAGGTAAATATTGAATAGGTCCCATATTTTTCTGCACTAAATATTTTACCCCAGGGCAGGGCCAGGTGTAGAGGCAGGCAACCACCCAAGCAACCACCTGGGGCGGGGGAAGATGCTTCTCGCCTGGGGCGCCATTTGGAATTGGGCTGGCCCTGCCTTAGGGAGTCTGAATTGAAACACCACCTGACCTATGACCATCCCCGGACTGAATGAGGACACCATGTAAAGTTTGGTCGGACTGGGATCAGAGGTAAGGCCGTGCATAAAGGACAAACAGACAGACACATACAAACACTCTGAAATATAGTATAGATGATGTGCCATTCACATTGGATAATTTAGCCTCCATGAAATTGTAAAAATTTCAAAGATGAAACACATTCATCACATTATGATGCTAATGACAGGGACCTACCTAGGAAATTGAAAAAACTGGAGAAATCTAAATAGGAGAATAAATTGAAGAATATATAGGCAGGAGGTAAGCAAAAATATTGACTAAAGTAAATGGCAGAAGATCTCAAGTCTTACTCTTGTCTGCAAAACACACAATGAATTTGAATTCAATTAGTCTTTCATGAGTTGCTGCCTAGGAAATAATCCATGGTTACCACACAACTTCTTCAACTACCACCAAGAATGAAAGAGTAAATATTACATTTTAAGAAGTCAAACGAGTGTAGTTTAATCTTGCTACTGGTTCCTACAAAGAAAACAGGCTTCATGACATTGCAAGCATAGGCTTCACAGGCTTGACTTTGAAAAAATTTAATCTTTACTCTTACATTGTGTTTATAAAAGTAGTCTGAAAATGGAAAGTAAAAATCTTTCTAAAAGTAAAAATAATTATTTCTAGGACTACTTTTACAAATAATTATTTTCTTCTTTAGGGAGCCATTCATGACTGTGTTGGCCAATGCAATGGAGTTTGGCTTCCTTGAACTCTCAACTCACATTGATCGCAAGGTCTTCATAGAGGCCTTGAACTCGTATGGTGCCACCTAAGATGGCTTGAGCAATGCTGATGTTGGCATCAGTGTGAATGTCTGAACCATCTCGACGGAAATAATCTGACTTGGCCACACGGAATGTTACGAAAATCTCTTTCTTTCCAACAGGCATCCGCACAGTCTGTCCATCTTCCACTCCTATGAATAAAATCACACTATAACCAATAACATGGTAACTTCAATGTGGAGCAGCACATTCACATAACTCTTCATCAAGTGAAATATCATGTACTTGTCTCACATATACAAGGACTTGACATAAGTAAATAAACTCCCACTGAGATTCATATAGTCTGTTCCAGTCATGTGATAAGCACATGATTGCTAGCTATGAGAGCAGGAAGCATAACCCATACTAATTTTGCTAGTGCCATACTTGATTACAGAATAAACAGATATTCTTCCAAGCTTGAATGTCTATTTAATTATGTCAAGTCTCTATGCACATTGATAAAATGTTCATTGTCAAAGACAGCACAAAGCAGCCCAGAACCTAACCTGCAGGAACAGGAACTGTGATGGATTTCCTCTGAACTGTGCTCCCCTTTCCCTCACATTCCACACAAGGGAATTTGATGTGGACTCTAGTTCCATGGCATTGCCTGCATGTTGATCGCATCACAAATGGGCCTGATCAAAGCAGGAGACAGAATTAGAGATTCACCCCAATGGAACCTATCTCAGTAGCATTACCAACTACAACTTTAACTGTATATTTTTCTTCCTTTAAAAGTTTAAATTCTATTTTTGTCATGTTACAAAAATGTTAGAAACATGTTCCTCTCTAGCCTTATCAGTCAACAGTAAGTGAGGGCTAACACATTGCTATAAATGGAAGTTACATTTACAGCAATGTGTTAACCCTCAATTTAATGGAAGTTAAATACTTCTTCATTGCTAGTTCAAAATAATCACTTCACATCCATTTGATAACATGGAACTGTGCCACTGACGTTGGCAATATGAGTATAGCCTTTTTTTGCTATTTTCTCTATGGCACAGCCGCATGTCCCTGATTGAATGTTCAATGCATGTCTATAGGCCTAACTGAAGAATAGTATCATAGTGAGGGTATGGCACAGGCCTGTGCTGATGGTTTCCATTCCAGTTCCATTGCAATTGGGGCATCGTATACCCTTTGTCCCAGGTTCTGCCCTTGTTCCTTTGCATCGGGGACAGACATCAACTACATTAACTTGAATGTCTTTGTTAACCCCACGAGATGCTTCCTGGAATGTAAGGTTCACAAGGACCTAGATAGAAGAAAAGAAGAAGTCAATCACATTAAAAAATTCATTTTTATGAGGCTATCCAATTGACTTGTACATATACAGGGCATATTAGAAACAATGCTCCAAAGAGGGAACATCAAAATCCAACAAAGATCCAAATTGTGCATCATCATTAGCTGTGAACACCAGGTCCACTCTCTCTTTAATGCTTTATGTAGCCATAGGTCTGTATTAAATCACCTGCAATGACAGTCATGTCCTATCATGCAATGTGCCTACATACACTAAAAAGTACAGTTTTGTGCGGCCTCAGTAAACAACACATCCATGGCCCATTCTTCTTTGAAGTTGCAAATAGTGAAACAGTCACCATTAATGCTGAGTGAGACTTGACCATGCTGAATCCTAAACTTTGGCCCAAGTTAAGAAAGAATGGAAACAGAGACCAGTATTGGTTTCAACAAGATAGAGCCACATCACACACAGCAAGAATCTACATGGACTGGCTCAAGGAACACTTCCTAGAAAACTCCTCCCATTGAGTGGTGATGTGGAATGGCCTGGCCTCTGCACTCCCCAGATTTATCCCTATTAGATTACTTTCTTTGGGGATATTACTGCACATTGCATATTGGTATATTATATATATATAATGGTATGTTATTATTATTATGGATTGGTGTGTGCACAGAAAGTCAAGTACACAAAATTAATTTGAATATTTTCCTCATACCTTTAACAATAATTTTTACTGTAGGGTGATTATGATAATTAAATTCTAATTTAGAATTCATTAGTAGTGTTCACAGGAAAGCATGAAACAATATTAGAAAGGGCATAGATGCAACCATAAAAAATCCAAATATGAATTGTCCTTTCTCATTTTTGTCACTTTCATGTAATACCAGGGCTGAATTCAACATTAATTTGGAAATAAGATCAGGAAATGCAAGATATTTAGCCATATTCATATCTGCTTAAATGTTTGCCATAGGCCTACATTCAAGTCCAAAATAACTAACATTGAGGCTTAATTCAAACAGATGGAACAAACAATGAAAGAGGATCAAATTTCAAATTCAGTCTTTCACAATGCTGTTACACATTGGTTGAGCCTTGGCCGAGAAAGAAAGCCTTTTTGTGCATTTGGTTGTTAACATCACACATTATAGAAACAGTCTGTTAAGTTTATAAGTGCATTTCAAATAACTTTGATATAAGCTATTATTATTTGAAAGAAGCTTATAGGATTTTGAATGGTATAGCAGCATATTCACTGAAAGACAAAATAATAGCTTATCCTTGGGGGGGGCAGGATTTGTGTGTTACATGCCCAACATTAATTACTAACCCAGGGGCTAAAAACATTAATTAGGTACCCTGGGGGGGGGGGGTCTGAATTTTGAAATGCCACCTAGCCTATGACCATGCAAAGACAAAATGAGGAAGCCATGAAAGGTTTGATCAGACTGGGATCAGGGGCATGGCCATGCATAATGGGCACATACGCACACACTTTGAAATATAAGTAGTACAGATAGTGCTATGGAAATGTACTGTTCTGAGAAAGTTTCAACTTTGCTATCTCACCTCCTGAGCAGATCCAAACCCAAAGTTAGATTCTGCAAAATCCTCAGAACCAGGAAAGCCCATGCGGAATCCTGCATCTCCAAAAATCTTTCGGAATAGTTCTTCTGGATCAACAGAGGATTGAAAATTCCATCCTCTAAAGGGGTCACCCCCATGGCCACCACCACCACCAGTACTTCTACCACCCATGCCCATCTGTTCTCGGGTTGAGCCCCATGAATCGTACTCCCTCCGCTTAGTGTCATCACTAAGTACCTGCATCACAGCCACAAAAGAATAAGTTAAAGGACTTCTGAGATGAAATTCCATGAAACCATCATTGTATGATATCAATTTTTATAAAAGAAAATATAGTTTGGACAATATACTTTGATTAATGCATTTATTATACAATCGATGACAGATTTACATAACCTAAAAACCATTTTCTAGAAATGTGCACTCAAGTTATCATAAACAAACCAATACAATACCTGGTTACCATACACTTATACATGCATAATACTTAATAAATTATATCATCCTAACATGTTCAAGAATTTGACTTTTCTGATGGAATCATGGAATGCAAAGAATTCTATCTTATCAGCTATAAACTCAACTATTCTAAAAATAAATTCAAATGTTCTAAAAAATAAGAATCTGCATTACCTCATAAGCCTCTGACACATCTTGGAATTTTTTTGATGCCTCAGGATCTCCCTTGTTTGTGTCTGGATGGTATTTCTTGGCTAGCTGATAGTATGCCTTCTTGATTTCCTTTTGTGATGCATTCCGTGGGATACCCAAAACCTCATAATAGTCTCTTTTTCGCTGAATCCTAAGACTAGAAGTATGAAATCCTCTTTCACTCTTCAATCCATACCCTGCAAAGAGAGACAATGAAATGCTAATTTTATAACTGATAACCGTGGATTGGATTTACATGTTATATTACACCTAAGCCTAGCTAGGTTGGCTTCAATGAGATTAACAGGTGGCCTCAACATACCAATACCAAGTACCAAGGAACATGGAGTCAAACATAGACAACATTTATACTACCATTAGCAGGGGTTATGCCAAGTTTCTTGCCCTAGCCTCTGGCCCATGTATCCCAGGAGTCCCGGGACCCCCAGGATGCACAGGCAGAAGGCTGAAGACTGCTGGATTGAATATCATACTGCTTGGTTATGTTAAGGCACAAATAAACATGGATTGCTAGACTTTTAATTTTGGGAAACCCTTCAAGATTCCCTTGTGCTTCACTTGGAAAGTAACCCCCTTAATTTTCTGGGGACCCTCTCATATCAGACCTGAGGGTCCTGGGAAACCCTATTGCAAGAAAACTAGTGCAACCCCTAATCAGTAATGTCTTCTTTGACCTTGTGGTTATATTCATGACAGACCTGGATCCAGATATATCCAATGCAACCCCCATCCCCACCTTGTTTTTTCAGGACTCTACTCCCATGGGCACCTATTACATATAGCACATAACCTTTGGGCTTCCTAACAGGTGTTAACCCCTCACAATTGCACTTTTCCCCAAAAATGTGTACCTATTTTAACACATTGGTGACTGGCCCCGGGGCCAGTCACCAACGTACTACATGATTTCTCGCACTACGAGCGTACTATGAGATTTCTTGGGGCCTGTCACCAATGTGTTAAGATGCTATTCTGAAACTACTTGTGATGCCCTCTAGGAACAGTGGAACAAAACAGAGTCATTTTGCCGAGTATCCATTGTTTTTGGATTTCAATTGTTTCCCCCCCAACAGGAGGATTTCCATCGATTGCAGGTAGTGACACCTTCCACATGGGTGGTTTTTGGAGCATCTGATGTAGCGAATTCTAAGGAAAGGGGCTCTCTCCAAGCTCCACTACCCAGGGAATACAAATTCAATCCAGAAACAATGTCTTGGTCAATGCTGGCACAAAAATGAGAAGTCATGCTGACGAGTTATCTCAGAAACACCAAAGCCGGTTAATCCTAGATGAAGACAAAGCATTACTAAACATTAACTCAAGACTCACCATCTACTCCTCTAAAGCTGAAGCAATTGTTGATCGATGTGATCGACTTGGAGTTGGGGAACAGATAAAATGGATTTTTGGAGAGGCCTAATGATAGGCATACGCTTGTGCACCGGATTTGGGCGCGAGTCCTTGAACAAAGATAGGTGCCATTCAGGATGTCCCCAGACCTTGAGAAATTTCTTTTCTTCAATGAATCACCAATTCCTTGAGATTTTTCGAAGCAAACCCTAGCGGTTGATACTGTCAGGAGTCCACGCTTTAATTGCAATTCTGTCAATGGCACATTTCTAATTGTGCCGATGCACTGGACAGAACAAGGTCTTTTCCACGGAAACCGACTTAAAAAATTCACCATTGGCTCCATGGGAGATATGCGATTGTTAACCAACTTCCACGCAACACTCAGGTCTTGAGGTGGTTGGAAACGGCAAACGAACAGCCATCAGCTCGAAATGTAAGAGTAGGCGGCACGAGAACCACGCCGATGTAAAAAGCGATGGTGATCGCCATATCTGTTCAAGGATGCAGAGCTATGAGATCCTGACCTTCTCCTCTTTCTACTCTAGCCAGCCTCCTTACTCTCTAGCAGGGGATTTCTGAATTACTGTTTCTGCTACTGAATTATCGTTTCCTCTTCTAAATAGTAAAATAGGAAAGAAAACTTTAAAAAAGTATGCAGAATTTGCAGTCATTATGATTTCGTGACACATTTCAACCAAAGAAACATATTGGGTGTCCCAATGAACCAGCAAATGTCACGAAGAATAGTACATCTAAAAATTAAATCTGATGAGGAAATGGTACTTTTGATAAAATGGTATTTTTAGAAAAATTATGATAATTCTCTCGAATGTGGATCATATTCCCAAATGTGGACAGTAATTCACAGAGGTTAAATAGCTGTACATAACTGAAAATGATTCCTAACTTCTGCCTAGATGTGAAGAAAAGGGCCGATGGGTTTAAAGCCGCATCTACGTGCAGTAAAAATCACCTCACCGAATTCTCCTAAGCAATAGGCTCCATCCGAGCGCAGTACGTCATAACGACTAAGGTAATTTCAGACATTTTGCGAGGCATACATCTCCCCGAAGGTTGAAGGAACGAAAGAACTTGAAAATGATTGCCGAAGTCAATCGTTCGAAAATTCCCAGATTTTATTACGTTTTAATACCAGTACCAAGTACCAGTGATCCAAAACTTGAGGTAGCCTCCCTTGACTTCGCTGAGAATTTCCGCATTTCGTATGCTCGTTTCCTGTGGTTCATACTCCAAAAATCAAGTTGCGCTATGAAGGAAGTATTCTTAGTTCTAGATCCAAGAGCATAGAGTATGAAGTAGACCTGCTAACAGATTTAGGAAACACGTGATGATACATGCACAACCCTGAATTCATGAGGAGTAGTTCTGAACCATTTACGACACGTAAAGAAATTATATCCAAAAGAGTAAGAATCCTTCCACAAAATTTTCAGTTTCAGGTTTCAACTGAGGTTAACCCTTTACTTCTCAGAGGAAAACTACTTCCCGGCACCTATAAACACGATTGACACAGAGATGGACGAAGCCCCAGACTAGAGACCAGGATCGGGCTTGTGCTCCATCTACCCAAAGAGTGCGTAAGACGAGTTAGTATGAAAAATGCTCCCCAGATGCCACCACGGTCCCGCTGCTTGCCTTTTTCTTAAAAGGCAGACGCTGGTGCGAGCTCATCACAGACACGATATCATCCGAAATTTTTCGCCATCAATCCTTGCCATCCAAAGGTATGATTAATAATTTCTCCTGATTGATAAAAACTATCACAAATCTTCCTGAAATCACTAGACTAAGGTCTAAGTCAGTTTAAACTCTTTTTTTTTTACACATATTTTCACCTTAGTTTTTCGGTTTCTTCGGAGTACCTTATGTAGTTTAAAGGGCTAATTGCTTTGTTTAAGGCCAAAGAGAGAGAGAAAGCTTACCCATTTTGGAAAGGGATGGAAGACCTTTTCACTGACCTGATTCACTGATTGAGGCGGATCCACGAACTTTACTATATCGTGCTTCAATTTGCGAGGACCAAAAATACTTCTAACATTTGTAGCTCCTGTCATTTCCCCAGAGTCGTTATCCCTAAAAAAAAAAAGATAAATGAATCCAGAAATGTTGGGGAGATCTTGAGCCCCCTAGTCCCCTCTTTGATCCGCACGAGATCAGTAGGCTTCCTGCTGTGGCGGCTCGTGACCCGTAGCAGTAGCAGCTTGTCAATAAAGCCAGGGTAGAAACTGTTTCCTAATGTAGGCGTAAGAACTATCTCGAAAGTGGAGGGCAAGTCGCTCCGAACACCCTGGAGGGGGATGGGCAGGTTCCACGATTGCGTACGTTGGAACATGATTCTCCAGTCAGAGATAAGCAACTTAACTGGAAAAAGTGAGGAGCAAATGGTATCCTTTGACATCACACCGGAAAAGTGGCTGGAGCATTTGTCATACGGTTCTTCAGCTTGACTCCACTTCGTGTCGAAGGAATGTTGGCTCACTCGGTCGGTGAAGCCGGGAAGAAACAGTTTTATAAACGTCGGGAAGGGGGCATTTCTGCACTCGTAACCGATTGGTCGGCTTATCTGCTACTGGGGGCAGCACCCATGCATTCGTACCTCATTGGGAAAGGTATGAGCCCATAGAGTCTTCTGTATGGAGCTAGGTATCCCCTCATTCCACCTAGTCAAACAATCGTCCACGTAGACATTACCAATTACTCCAAATGGATCGCATCGAAACGAATAGACTATCTTGTCTGTTCACTCAACCATATTTCTTATCGGACCAAGAAGTATTGTGTTCCCACTTCCAACGGGATTTAATAAGGGATCTCTTATCTTGGAGCTTCTTACCACAAACAGAGGAAAACCTGGCACATGGATTGCTTTTTTTCTCGTATCTGCCAGATCATCAAAACAAGAAGAAACCGAGCGAAATGACGCCCCTAAAAGCATGGAAGCAAGACTTCACCTCGTTTTATTTTAATGTTCCTGTTTATTCTTCCTCGATCTCTTCCTGGAGAGTCTGGAACCCTGAGTCTAGAATGCCTCTTGTGGTCAACTGTGATAATGTTTTAAAGATCTACTTTTATTGATTCATTGACTGATTTTTTGTCTGGATGACTTGAATTCAAATGAAATAAATTTGAAATGTTTCTCGTACATTTAGAAGCAGACTGCGACATCCTTGAAAAGCTATTCTTACTCTGATTTCACTTTTCCTTTTTACCCTTTTTCTGATTTCACTGATTTCAACGTTATGACGACATGAGTTTGCAGTGAGACTAGACTAGTTAATAAATTCATAGACATAGGCATCAGTTGGGAAAAAATCAAGACATCGTCTTTTTTATTTTCACCTCGGAAAATGCCTGCAAATCTTAATCGGCCCTCAGAAACCTCGGATGGAACATTAGTGCTAAAAAACATGAAATTCGGAAATTCACTGCCCTGAGAAAATGCAAAATAGTTATCGTTTCATGAGAAAAAAGTAAAAAGGCATTTATGTAATCTTAGCTCAAACTCATCAAAATACTCGCTTTCACAGACGAATTTTTTCTCGTATCAAAGGTATGGTTCTCATCCATATATTAATATATTTAGTCGTTTTACTGTTTTCATGTTCATGACTAAGGGCTGAGTTCGCCATGATCTCATGAAACAGATACGCCTACCCTCAAGACAGGTTCCTAAGTTAATGGTGGAAGGTTAAGCAATTTCCAGGTTAATGGAAATTGGCGCTTTTCATGATTGTATTCGTAAGTTGCGCATTGAATGCGGAGGAAGGGAGGTCCAAGTGAGAATCGATTCTCGGAGAAGCCACGTGGTTTGCTTTTAGTGCTTTATGGCTTCATGCAAAGGAACCACTTTTGAGAGAATCCATTGGCAAATGAAAGATGTTGACAGGCAATTCTTAAGACGCCCAGTTCTTTCTCTGTTTTTATGGGCATGATCCTACGCGATCCCTTCTCGGTTTGATACCTGAAGATGAATATTCGTTTTCTTGTGAGTAGGCCAGCTTGCAGTGCAGTTTTCAGGACGCCAGTACTCCCAAATAAATACCTATGAACAGGGCCGTTTCTAGGCGTGTTGGCGCCCAGGGCAAGAAGTTCCAATGGTGCCCCCCTCCCCCCCTTTACCCCTCCGGCGCCCCTCCCCCCCCTCCCCCTTTACCCCGCTGGCGCCCTGGGCGATCGCCCGCTTCGCCCGCCCCTAGAAAAGGCCCTGCCTATGAACGTGGTCAACGTTGGGTGTTGAGTGCATGAAACCCTCATCAGTCATAAGTAGAGATGGGTTATTGACGGGTCAATAAAAAAAAGTCTGACCGGTCAACTGACTAGTCAATATTGTCAACTATGGTCAAATATGGTCAATACGGTCAACTTTGGGTTAGGCCTTAAGACTGAATATGATCATAAATGACCATGTTGACCAGTCAACATCTCATCGCTGAGATAGACTTTACCATGCAGATTGCATGAGTTGGAACATTAACCTTTTCAGACCTGAATTAAGGCCACTATCGGAATAATGTACTTTTTTGCATTTTTGAGCTCTTTTCCTATGCTACTTACAATTTGTATGTTCTATATATCGTTTTAATATTTTGTAATTACTCTGAATAATGAGGAATGTAACACATAGTGTCCAGAACAGGAGTTTCTTGGTTTCTGGTATAAGTATTTATTCCCATTCCTGTCAGAAAAAAAGCCTCTGCCTTGCTCAATTCATAGCTAGATTATTTTTTTGGCACATACCTTGGCATAATCGAAGTAAGTTTACTTGTCCCTTGAGCACTGACTCTTGAGGATAATTTGGTGCTTTAATGCAGACCAACACAATGATAGGCCTTGCATTAAACTTAAGTTCTAAAGTTGAAACTTAGATCTTAAACCTTAACATTCAAAGTCATTAAGGGTGTAAGACCTTGAACAGCAGGTTATGCCTGTACAGTACACGCACTTTACACCGTTCAGGTGAGAGGTCAGGGTAGCTTGAGCTTTAGCTATGTTTTCAAACCCAATGGGTGCCACAGTCCAGATTTTTGGCAGGCTCCATGAATATAACTTTAAAATGGAACTGGCGCTTTGGTTTTAGTGCTGGAGGATAAATGACCACAGTTATTGAGCACAATAAAAAAAAATACATATAAGTTCATTGAATAAAAAAAGCCGTCAATAACGGTCAATTGACCGCCCCATCCCTAATCATAAGACACACCGGCAAGGCGATACATCAAAATCATTACCTTGCTTCTTCATATTGGTTAGTAGTTTTTCTCTTTGAGGGAACTTGGATATTTAAATCATAAGTACGTTTCAGTACTTGATTACTTGATGTACCAGTTCAGCTCATTAGATTCTCGAAAAGTGCAGGGCGCTCAATACTTCGTCTTCACTTTTCGAAATCCTATTAATTTTTTTTTTTGCTCTATCTGTGAGTCTGGACTATAACTATTAGAAGAAAAAAAAACTTTCGGCTTCAGATCAGGAATTGAGATACACAAAAGGCAAAACGGTGCATCGAGGAAAATCTTTCATCGCCTCACTTTTCACAATGTAACCAGTAGTTTTACCTTAGGTTGGTCTGTGTGTACTGCAATGCTAACCACTCCAGCCCAAGGCTTATCCTTCCGGTTGAGATTCACATCTCACAAAATGGAGTTGTGAGATTCTGAGAGCAGGCCCGCCCATGAGGGGCATCGGGAGACTATCTGCCCCGGGCCTCGAGTATCAAGAGGCCCCAAGGGGCCTCCAATGAGACCCAATGCCAAGGTCCCAAAAGGGCCCATCCAGCCATCCTCAGCCATATAGTGGCTTCCAAGGAGCCTCCGGTTTAGTTTTGCCCCGGGTCTCTGGAAACCTCTGGGTGGGTCTGTCTGGGAAACAAAACTCGATTTTATGAGAATACTGGGATTCCAACTTCTTAGAATATTGGGATAATCAGAGGCACGACTATGATGTGGAAAGTGCAATACAACTTAGAGAAAATAAATGACAGCTGCAAATTATGAGACGCTTGGATTCAATATTCAAGGAGTGGCCTATACTCCCACTGGTGGCAATTGGAAGCGCCTAAATGTGTCATGGCATTATGGAGCACTTACCTCACACGAAAACCGAAACAATGAGAATAAGGAGCAGGTGGGGAAAAAGTCGCCTAGTGAATTGCATCGGGGAAAAATCCAAGACTATTTTTCTATTTCAATGAGTCCAACACGGACCCGGTGAAATAATGAGATGATGCTGAGATGTTTCGGTGTTGATATGCAAGAAAGAAATTCAGTGTATTCTCCTACGGAGCTGATGTACCAATGATGACGACTTGGTCGTCACCAAAATTATGGCATCAAGTTAGAAGTCTACACGTCCATCACAGGGGTTCATGTGGTTGGGTACGTAATAGTATTTTTAAAATTACTTTTTGGCTCCTTCAGTACTTGAGCACTTGAGACCCCCTAGAGACACAATATGGCATCAAAGAGTGTCCATCGGTACGTCCTTGGTTGATAGCAGTTCAGTCCCTATTTATAGATAGTTCTCATCCTAATTCAGTTAGTGTGTTGTGGGTATTAAGTGCGCTTTCGCACGTTCTGTACCAGATCAGCACTTCATATCCACAGAAAGATCCAGTATGTGGATGACATACTGGATCTTTCTGTGGAATATGATACCATCTACACCTGTGGCCTGCCGGAGACCGTGTCCCGTAAGTTCATTTATGCAAACGATCTGGTATTAGCGAAACTGGCGCAACACCGCTCTGATGCCAAGAAGTTCCTCATGGTAGGCCTCGCTGCACTGGAGGACTATTTCAAGAAATGACGCCTTAGACCAAACTCGACAAAGACGGTGGTGGCATTCCACCAAACTCCGCCACCACCAAACTCAACGTAACTTTCAGCGGTCAGCAACTCCATTACGACCCCTATCCGAGGTATCTAGGGGTTACGCTGAACCGTAGTTTAACGTACCACCAACACCTGAAGAACGTCCGTGGGAAAAGCAAGACGCGGATGAACATGATACAATTACAGAAATTAGCAGATACAGGATGGGGCGTCGATGCGAAACCCTCAGAACCTCAGCATTGGCTCTTGTCTTTTCGATGGCCTAGTATTGCTGCGACGTCTCACACGAAGCTCATCGACCACTGGCTCAATACCGCCATGTGGAAAATTTCGGGAACATTGAGGATGACACCAACTTCCTGACTTTCTGTTTTAGCCCACATTCACTCGTCAGACATCCGTCGACAAACTGAGCCCCTAAACGAGTACCATCGCATCTAACGCAACCCTGAACTACCGATTCACAACGAACTGACCAACTCGCCCAACCTACGACTGAAATCCAGAAACCCGTACTGGCTCACGGGACGAACTCTTGCCGAATCCGGCGAAATGCTGAAGATAAATTACGCAAATCTTGGTCTAACACGAGCCTACCGAACAAACATAATCTCGGACCCTTCTATCCAACCACCCGCCATCGTCCTACCACGAAAGACCTGGACTTCCCTAAATAGACTTCGAACATCTTACGGCCTATACAATTATCTCCTCCATAAATGGAAGATGAAAGGCTATCCAAGCTGCGACTGTGGCTCCAGTCAACAGACCATGGATCACCTCCCCCATTCCTGCCCAAAAAGATCCATTCGGGGAGGGATCACAGAAATTCACGAAGCTTCCCCAAAAGCTATCAATTGGATATCCAACCTGGACATAAACATGTAACGGTGTTGCTATCCGGATAACCATACGAAAGAATAAGACTTTATTTCACCAAAAGGCACATCATTGCTCAGCGAACAGTTCAGAGGTACTTCATTTTTCAAAATCTGTTCTACCGTTTTCGCCCTCGGTCCGTCCGTCTGTAGTCGTGAGCACCTTCCTTTAAGATGCATACTCGCAAATCCAGCAGAGCACAGAGGAGAAACATTTAGTCATGCGATGGATGACATGCCACTCGTCCACAGGTACTTTTGATTTATTCATGTTCTGCCATGCATTCATGAAATTCATAACAACTGACATTTTCAGAAAAACAAAAGAACATGCGTTAAGATCCAAGTGGAGTGAATGTAAAGTTTGGAGGGCTGATTCAGTTTCGAATTTGAGTGTTTTCAATCAGAATCTACGTCACACTTATAAGAAATGAGACGACGAAGACTTGAATTGGTTCATTCCTTCGACGGAATCGGCAGTCGAACATACTTTTTGTCAATGGAATTTCGACAAGTTCGTTGCATCATTTGTTAGTGGGTGAAGCTCGAGACGTGCCAAAACAATAAATGACGCAAAGAACGTTCTTCGCTTCTAGTTTGAAGAGGATGCTTAAAAGGGGCGTGAGTCGGAGCGGGCCTGGCCAATCCACTTCTTTCTCCCTTTAAGCTCAGTAATGGCATCTTTTTCTGGGACAGACTGTCGATCCACCCCGATCGATCTTGAATATTCCTCCCCTTTCCTCCTGATTTTTCCCAGCCCCCCACAACTACATGAATCTATTATGAATGCAGACTTGGACGACGGAAGGGAAGGAAACTGAAAAGGCAAGGGAAGACCGACCGTGGAGACGGAAAGCGAGTGTGACTTGGAAAGGAGCAGGAGGCGGGAAAGGAAAAAAGTGTGTGTCCATCCAGGGAGAATTGGATTATGACCTCCGATCACAGAATACCAAATGGACGGCTCAGGGGACGAAGAAGCGACTGTGGCTAGAAGAGGGGACAGAGAGGAGAAAAAATATAAATGAATGATGCAGAGTTGCGAGATCCTTCCTTCGGAGGTTCCCGTCCGCTGTTGAAATTCAGATGAGCTTCTTTTGCGGGGAGGAAGGGGAGTTAAATGGCCCGTCCAAGAGATCCTCCTTTGTCTTTCTCTCCATCTCCACATGGAAGCAGGGAGGCGTGTTATCGAGGATCTCCCTTCAGCTCAACCATATCCAGAATATAGCTTGGCCATGACTGGAAAAGGAAAAATATATAATAAAAAACCAGCTGAGCTGAATAAAAGTATTGATCCAATGACCTGACCATCGCTTGACGAGGCCATTGCTGGGCTATTTTATCACATGAGGGTAGTCAAATTCGGATATCAACGCAAGAGTATCGAAACATGGCATGATTTCCTGTACCGAAAGGACAGTATAGCGCTAGAGCTCACGGCACACCGCTTAGGTGTGCCGTGAGCTTCGTGGGTTATAATGAAAAATGATCTAAACTTGCTTCATTACGGCCGTGGGGAATAGATTCTTTGTGCTGGAGTCCATATTCAGCTGACCTGACTAGGGCCACACTCATTTATTCCTTCCGCTACTCCACTCAAGGAAAGGTGTGCCAACGAAAATTTACGCGTCTTATTGTGCGTCGCAAATGAATAAAGAATAGGAAGCCTAGTATAGAGAATGTGCGGAATCTGACAAGCTCAAAGTCTGGATTAGGAGTAGAGAGAAAGTAAAGATGGAGTCAAGCCTGGTTCCTTTGAGAACACGGTATACGGTATATGAGATAAAGATGGGATGGGAGGATAAGATGGATTTCCGATCGGCCATTGTGAAAAGAATTAATCCGATTGCCCTCTTTCAGTCTCAGTATCATCTCATCATCTTCTCTCTTTCCCCATCCAGCTTGCTTCGATATCACCATCCAGGAGACAATCTCTGTCTTCTCTTCCTTTTATTCTTCCCCCGCTTCCCCCCTCTCATGCATGACCATATACAGAATATGAGTTCGATCGTGTCCAGTGTAGCATGCCCGAGCAATTTCCTTCTCATTCCGGGATGTGGAACGAGATGGACCCATTCATTTCCTCTGCACCGGCCTCCACCTTCTTATATCATCAATCATGACCGAAGAAACCGGAGACCAAGTGAGGGAAGCCCGTGTTGGACTACGAGGGAGATGGAAGAAAACTCTTGCCAGACTCTTGTCACATATAATCGGGATGGATCAGGCTTATCACCATCTCGTCACGTCATGTGATACAAAGGAGAAGAATGTATTATGTGAGATAAGAGAGCTCTGGCAACCCTGCTCATTAGCTCTGATTCGTTTAGGTAGAAGGTAATCTTTTTAAGGGTGGCTTTCCGGTTTCCCCGTGGGTCCGTTTTTCCTCACTATACCAGCCCTCTAATTGTTTGTAATGGAGCATGGAACCTTTCCATCCCTCTCTTTATATATCTCTCTGTACGCGTTTCATCTCCATCCCCACTCCCATTCCACTGATTCAGCGCCAGCCGGCCGCCAGCTCTTCCCATCAATCCCTCAGTTGAAAGCAAACGCGTAGGCCTGGGTTTTCTTTCCTCAAGTCTTTCTCTCGCATCGGAAAGGAATCGAATTCTTGGGAAATGGAATCGAGAATCTCTGGGATGAATTCCAAACAGAATTTCCCTGAATGATTCCTGCCATCGTCCCGAGCCGCGCTCATTGAGAGTGAAGCTTCTTCAATGCTCCCACTGACTTTGACAGGTTGATAGGTTGTGTGTGTACATTGCGTCTACACGCCTGTTTTCGCAGTCATTCCTTCGTCGCATTCCAAGTGCCAGAGAGAAATCGGCAGAAATCTCGAGTGTTGACATTTCCATCTCTTCCAGACTTTTTTGCAAAGTCGATGATCAGAAGAGACGTTGGTAGGGGGGAGGTTATCCTATGGTAGGTCTATAGGAATTTACGGTGGAATTGGGGGAGTGGTCCATCCATTGATCCATTGTATATAATGGTGACTTTCTCGGCTGAACTCAATCCCGGACCGTATAATATAAAGGAGAGAGGTGACCCCATGATGGAGATCAGAGCGAGAGGAAGGAGAGGGTATTGTATGAAGATGGAGGCTTGGTGGCACTTGAAAAGGGAGCGTTGAGATTGATCTGCATTCAGTGGGCAAGGCATTTATCACCCGTATCGACATCTCTTCACAATCCCCCACTGTCTGGGGATCCATACAACGTCTCCAGCTTAAAGGATTCAATTATTGTCTGACCCTTTAATGATCCTTGAAGCTTTTCTTCCCGGCTCGGACACCTGACTGGACTGGCATGTAGAAAATGATATCGATCCCTTCCTTCGTTAGGGGAAAGTATAGGTTTAGCCTATGTAGGTCTATCCCTCAGACCCTTCATTAACTTCCCAGTTAACTAACCCTTGAAGGAGGAGGGGAGGGAAAGGGAAAGGAAACCAGTCGTCACGTCCCCTATTTCGCTTTTTTTTGGGGGGGAGTCTATTTGCACGCAAGGAAACGTCATGTTTCCTCTCTCCGGGATATCCAATCGCAGAGGAGGTGGAGTGGGAACGAAGTGCCCGGTGAAAACATGCATGATTATGGAGAACTCACGGGTGTTTGCAAGAGAACTAATTATTAGGAAGAAGCATTTGTCACATGGAGAAAGTGAGAGCTGTAATTGGAAATTTCCTCTTAACTCAGGATTCTACGGACTGTAAGACTTGTCAACTGACATTATCCGAAGCTCATGCCTGTGCAAGAAGAAGCTAGAGAACATGGTGACACACTTTTCACAAATCTCTTCGCAATCTTCACTTGTTCGCCGTTCGTGTCGCAGCATGAGACGTTTACATAATCTCATCTTCAATTGTAGATTTTATTCCCGCTAACGCACTTTTTTTTCATCAAGTCCATGCTACCCTTACCTTCAAATTACAGCGACACACAACTGTCTTCATCTTTTCAGCACGACACATCCATACGTTTGCATACTCAAAAACACAGTATTCAACTCGAGGAAAGGAGGGGCAACAGGTGGAGAGAAAGATATAGAGCAAAAATTTAGATCGACGACAAGAGAAATGACAGTCAGGAGGAGATGCAGCTGGAGGAGGTAGGCGTATAGACACGAATGAGATGGCCCAGCGAACTCCTTAGAGTTACACGAATGACCATCATAATTTGACAGTTACGCTGTACGTAACTTTTGAGGAGCATCAAGTCGTAATGGTTTCTTCATTCCACAGCCACGAAATGCCTGTTCCCTGTCGATTTCGTTTGGGATCTGGATGATGGACATCACCTGTTTTGGTTAGCATAAATTTTCCTGTAATTAGATGCGCTCTATAAGCGATTGTCATGTGAAATAGTCCACGATATTGTCTTAAAATCAATTCCGACGATCACATGATGCAACCAACTTTAGGGAAATCCCAAGGCTTTTTTCGCGCGCGTTGTAAGAAAATTGGAAAGGACTAGTTAAAATGTTAGTCCCAGGGTTACCCTAATAAGAAAGCATGTCGCTTTGCTCTTTCCAGCTGGGAATAGCACCTGCACCTAGTCAATAATTTTTGCAAGTGTATGGTCGGCCCACAGCCGATCAGACACTAGCAAAAATAGGAAGTCGGCTCATCCTCGGCGAGTAAGTAGTTCAGCCAAATCACGCCTGTGCCGTAGTTGCCCCAGGCATTCGTCTCTTCACTACAATCATTTCTCTCATAGATCTTTGGGGAAGACAATTAAATTCCTCAATACACTTGTCTAAAAATGTAACCCAGCTCGGGAGTATCAAGACAATTCTGGCCCGGAGGTTGGAGGTAGGAAGGAGAAAGGAGAAAACCACTTAACTCCATGTAGTACGCCTTGACTTAGACTGCAATTTACTAGGACAACTACAAAATATATAAGGTCAATGCAAGGCGAGTCTGACTTCTGAGGAAGTACGTGAGCCCCACATGAAGGTGTAAAGCAAGTGAGGAGTTCATTGAAACAAAACAAGGGGTTTTACCTAAATGTGGAAACCGTGCAAAACGATGTATCCTTATTATTTACCTGAAATGCGTCTTAGATGTAACTTCATCTTTTTGTTGATGTTCATTCCATGCTTCGCAGAAAGTCGGCTCATCATTAGCGTACTTTCGGAGTATGGGTAGGCATTCAACAGTGAGCTACAGTTAGCTCGATGAAGGGTTAATCGGACAAGCCAAGTTACATATCGGCTTTTGCCATCTGGAAGCCAACTATCAGCCAGTGATGGCCTAGCTATGGCTTATGCACGAGTCAACAATGAACCACTGATGACCCGCTGAAAACTTTTGTCTGAGCATGGCTTCAAAAGGTTAGAGGATGAGGCATGGAGAAAGAGAAGAAAACAGATTAAGTACAGAACTTTCAGTTCGTTAGCTGAAGGAAGACATAAGACCATCAAAGCAGGCTTAGCTTCAACAAGTATCAGTGCTCAAGCTCCTCACGAACATATGTCTTTGTCCACAAAGCAAAACAAACATCTTTGCAGGCGTAGAGTTTTGCTTTGACGGATTTAGTCGATGGATACAGTCACTGGGAATTTGAGGGATTGATTAAGAATCTCTAATGATCCAGTTGGATTGCTTTGGGAGGTCATGGCGGGAATTGACGACATTTTAATTTAATAAAGAGACTATGATCAATATGCACGAAAATTCATGCGGTGATAACAGTCCCGACTGAAGTCACTTATCGATGAACGGACAAAAAATAGTCTATGATTGATCACAGTATATGACAGGTACATGTTAAAGTAAAATTATGATTGAACAAATATGATTAAAGTCAAAATTCAAGACCCGGTACCTCGCAAAAATGAAAATTTCCCGCGGATATGTGCTGATATTCTCTCGTCTTGCTATCTCTGACGAGACTACATTGCTCTCAGTGCACTCAGATCGCTTGCTAGGCATCATTCTTGTCTTCCGATTCCCCAATTCCATAAAAAAAAACTTGCTAAATCTTGCGAGTCACAGAGATGGATGATGCGTGGCTCCACGATCACGCGTCGATGAATCCATCACTCTTCCAGCATATATTTTTTAGCGCCTACCCAGATCTACACGATCCCGATGGGAACCTTCCCGCCTCTCATCCCTCGTGGCGTCGGCCCAATCGCTGTGGGTGTGGAAAAGGTCGAAGCCAAGCCTGGGAACCATAGCTCATGATGACACGTCGTCTCCAAAACGCGACTGGCAGTAAATGTCAAGTTTTTCAAGTGCCAGTCGCAGAAAATTGTGAGGTAAAACAACTTCCGAAGCACGTTGAGAGTCCCGATAACATATCTCGCCTTGACCCCACTCTTTTATCTCCATAACGATCGAAAGAACGGCGAAAAAGCTTACGATAATCATCCCATAGGAACGAACAGGTCACGTGTTTCTCACGTGAACCAGTTTGCACATTGACATTGTGTCTTGTACATTGTACACTGTACTTGTAGTTAGGCTGGCACCAGATAGAAAAATAGCTTAGTTCTACCAGAAAAGAAATCTCACTCAAGTGACTGTTTTCATACATTCATAGATAAATGGAATATGCAATGACACGAGTTGATGTACGTGCATCCAAACTTCCGTATCCTTCAAGGTAATAAATCGACAAAAATAGATTGTCAAGGGTAGGGTCAAGGTAGGATTGTCATAGGTAGTGTCAAGCATCTATTAAGGTCGCTTACCTTTTTCGTCTCTCTTGAGAGAGAAACGACTGACGAGGCAAATGAGGTTATAGGTCAGAGGAAAAGGAAGGAGAAGGGGTGGGGGGAGGGGAGAGAGAGAGAGAGAGAGAGACAGAGGACGAAGTAAGCGCATGCTTTGAACTATCGAGAGAGGCGGAGGAGGGAAGACTTCACTTTATACAGACAGTGAAGAGCATGGATTTCCACGGAGGATATGTGAATGCGTATGTGTAAGTGCCATCATAGACTGGACCATTCCGCAACACGTCGAGGAGATGAGGAAGGAATGAAGTGTAGATGACGTGTTGATATGACCCCTCGCCTCTGTTCAATTTTCATCCTCTTCCTTTCCTCCTTCAAAGGTAGATGCTCCACTCTCTCATAAGACGACCGTAACCGTTAAGTCCATGAATGTCTTCCGATATTGCGATTTTTGAAGAGAGATGTAGCCCTTAAGAGGAGACTCTAATCTGATTTTCTGCGACGGGACTAACATGTGAACACGATCCTCAGTTTAGTCATACCTGCAGCTGGCTTTTCCAGTCACGAAGTTTCGTCTTGGATACTTTTCGTGCGACCATATTTTAGAATGGATCTGATGGAAATCGCCACGATCGGCCTGTCATTGAAATCACGATATCTCTGTAATGAGATGGCATTCCTAATTTTGCGATTGACGTGTAAATACCACAGCTAGCCAACTGCGTAATGTACCGATGCTGTAAGGTGCTCACGTTTCCTTGGAGTTACAGTTCTATTTGAATATGGCCATCGACTTCCGTTTCCTTCTGAAGATTACCCCATTACAGACAGAGAGAAGGACTGAATATACCACCTGCCGCCACAGTACAAAGCAAAAAAAGGTCTGCAACTACTGCTCTCTAACAATAACATTTTCTGATTGAGATATAAATGGTATTTGGAAAGTATTTTATAATGAATAAAAGATTGGCTTTGCATGTTGAAAAGTTTCACTGGAGGAAACCCTCAGCAGTGATGTTAAATTGAGGAGAAAGAAAGAACACCCTTCGGAGATCAATACTGGGAATGCGCAAATGTCCTCCAGCAAGAAAGATCTCAGGGCATCATGGGGGTGATCATGTGTCACAGAGGGCAGGGGCACCTGTAATGCATAAAATAAAGGCATGGCTTATTTGTGAGGAGAGCGTGACGCATGACATCCATGGTTGCGAGGAAGGACAAGAGAAAGTGGAAGGGGGAAACAAGAGAGCCAGACCCATGCCTCTTGCAAATAAGCGACCTGTGAAATGAGGTCATGAGGGTTGGCGACTTCTAACCTCATCATCAACCTAACATCGGAGCGTCAGAGAAGCTTTCCGAGATAATAAAAATATTGCAAAAAAGTTAGAATACAACGCACGCAAGGAACTGCACTCATGTATTATTGAAGGAAACTTATTGATTGCAAACTTTAAATTTTTATGAGAAAGGCAAATCTGGTAATTCAACATCTGCTTGGTTTTGAAAGCATTTAATTTAACCCTAGGACTGCTCAGAGTCCATAAAATGAACTTATAGACAATCTAGGCTTATGCATGGGGTATTCCAAGGATTAGATTTCCTGAAATCGATAAGCTGTAGCAGAACAGCGGAAAAGGGAGAAAGATGGTCAGCTCCTTCTCGCCTGAACCACCTACCATTCCCAAGCCCACCGTCTCTTCTATTTCCTTCTATCCTCCTCCACCTTCCCCTCTTTTATTTCACCCTCTCCCACAATAATTTGTCTCTACGCCTATGACGGTGTACTGAAAGGAGCCCCACTACTCTATCGATCACTGCAAAAAGGCACAAAACCAACCTTTTTTTAAATATCGAGTTTAGTATCAGAGTAGGGGTTTTCGAGGAATATTGAATTTATCGACGCAAAGCATGAAGAGATATTTCACTGCTAAAGCTCATGCGAAACGCACCAAATGCACCCAGGAAACCAAAACAGTATTAATTTTTGCATCCCCTGCTTTCGCGCATTTCGTGAGTTCTTGTTCTGATGGACTTTACTGGACTGGGCCGAATGAGCTTCACTTCTTTAAATTTCTTTGTCATGGGTCTCCATGGAAAAGTACGGTCTTTTGCGGATGCGGTCGAAGGTTTTTGGCTCAATGCATCGTTCGCCCCTCAGAGAGATACCGGAAGACGTGAGGAGGTTTCTACTGAGGATACCTGTATCTCTTGACCGGCTTATAGTCGGTATTATTGTCTATCCACAAGTGGAAGCCTAAAAATTAAAGCAAGAACAAGGTTCTGCATCCATTTCTGCCATTTTATGCAGGATTCTAGGTATCAGTTTTGACGTTTGAACAAACACTGAGACAAAGAATATGCCAACTGAATGGAACTTGAGATGCTTTCTGCCTCGGCATCACAAATTGGAGGAAAGCTTTAAACAAGAATTCCTTGGAAGAAGTACATGAGGCTCTTTTTCACCAAGAGGACCTGTTCAATACCAGAAACGCCATACAGAAACGGAATATGAGCATATTTCTGACTTTTCTTAAAAATGTGGTGTGCTGTGGACTTCTGACATAGTGACTAGAATCTCCCCTATCTCTATGTCCACCGTAGTCACATTGGGGCCTCACTTCAAAGGACCTCTCAGTTCAATATCGGTAATTAGCAGGTATACTTTGCAAGATGACGAAAGATGAGAAAGAATGAAAAAAGATTCCCTGAGATGAGGAATGGATCTGAAAGCTCTCAAGATATTGAGGATCAGATTGGGAAGAGGATGATGAATCTGGCTTCCTTGCCTTTATGAACGCCTTCCGGGCGCAGATTTCTGGGTATACCTTTTTCATCTAGATAATCGAAGCTCAGAGGGAAGGAGGGAGGGGGGGGGGAAAGGCCATGGGAAAGATCATGATTCATCCATTAATCTAATAGGGTGGAAGTGGAGGCCCCAAGGGGACCCGAGCAAGTCCCGTTCCCGTGTTCCTCTAACATTACGTTATGATGAGGAATGACAGTTGGAGTCGGGTATGGCGGAAGGGGGGGTATGCAGTGCAGGGTCTATTATTATGCATGTGTCTTGTGCATTGCGTCACGCAACACCCATGCCAGGAGGGGCAAGGCGTCAATTATCGGCTTGAAAACCATGCATAACCCCTATATCATTGCTCCATCGATTCCTGCACGGGAAATCCGAGGATATCATATAAGATGCACGCAACGTGTTTCATTCGGAGCCATGTCGTGATCTCCTAATGGTCGTTCGTTTCTCACTTAACGTCTCTTTTATGCCTCCCACAGGTTCCAACGGGAGCTGGCAGATTTGGTGGACTTATGATGGGATATCAGGTGAGCGGAGGTTCCCCTTTCGGGTGATCCTGCATAATGTATACCGTATACGGATGAACCTCGGGTCTTTTAATCATGCATGATGAATCATCGTCATCACGTGCTTCTTCCTCTCCTCCATCCCCTCATTCATCTTATTGTTCCTCATTTTCAGCCTCATTCTGAATGCTTAGCCTAGTGCCTCGAGCAGAGTGAGTTGTTAGACCTTTTAGAGGCAACAGACAAAGGACAGAACGGGCCTGTCAGATTAAGCACAAAACCGTAGCAATCGGTGAAGAAAGGCAGCCTGCCATGCGATTCTGCCCGGTGGACCACCGAGCAAGGCGTTCGGCAGGTATAAGGAGGAACACGGAAGCAAGTTGCCTAAGTTCACTCGAGCAGGGGCATTCGTTTCCATGGTAGCTTGAAATAATGTGAACATGCACTGAGAATAATGGTGATAATANTTTCCTGAAATCGATAAGCTGTAGCAGAACAGCGGAAAAGGGAGAAAGATGGTCAGCTCCTTCTCGCCTGAACCACCTACCATTCCCAAGCCCACCGTCTCTTCTATTTCCTTCTATCCTCCTCCACCTTCCCCTCTTTTATTTCACCCTCTCCCACAATATTTTGTCTCTACGCCTATGACGGTGTACTGAAAGGAGCCCCACTACTCTATCGATCACTGCAAAAAGGCACAAAAACAACCTTTTTTTTTAAATATCGAGTTTAGTATCAGAGTAGGGGTTTTCGAGGAAGATGAATTGATCGACGCAGAGCATGAAGAGATATTCCACTGTTAAAGTGATTTTAAAGCTCATGCGAAACGCACCAAATGCACCCAGGAAACCAAAACAGTATTAATTTTTGCATCCCATGCTTTCGCGCATTTCGTGAGTTCTTGTTCTGATGGACTTTACTGAACTGGGCCGAATGAGCTTCACTTCTTTAAATTTCTTTGTCATGGGTCTCCATGAAAAAGTACGGTCTATTTGCGGGTGCGGTCGAAGGTTTTTGGCTCAATGCATCGTTCTGGGAGATCCTATTCGCCCCTCAGAGAGGTACCGGAAGACGTGAAGAGGTTTCTATTGAGGATACCTGTATCTCTTGACCTGCTTATAGTTGGTATTATTGTCTATCTACAAGTGGAAGCCTAAAAATTAAAGCAAGAACAAGGTTTTGCATCCATTTCTGCCATTTTATGCAGGATTCTAGGTATCAGTTTTGACGTTTGAACAAACATTGAGACAAAGAATATGCCAACTGAATGGAACTTGAGATGCTTTCTGCCTCGGCATCACAAATTGGAGGAAAGCTTTAAACAATAATTCCTTGGAAGAAGTACATGAGGCTCTTTTTCACCAGTTCAATACCAGAAACGCCATACAGAAACGGAATGAGCATATTTCTGACTTTTCTTAAAAATGTGGTGTGCTGTGGACTTCTGACATAGTGACTAGAATCTCCCCTATCTCTAAGTCCACCGTAGTTACATTGGGGCCTCACTTCAAAGGACCTCTCAGTTCACTATCGGTAATTAGCAGGTATACTTTGCAAGATGACGAAAGATGAGAAAGAATAAAAAACGATTTCCTGAGATGAGGAATGGATCTGAAAGCTCTCAAGATATTGAGGATCAGATTGGAAAGAGGATGATGAATCTGGCTTCCTTGCCTTCATGAACGCCTTCCGGGCGCAGATTTCTGGGTATACCTTTTTCATCTAGATAATCGAAGCTCAGAGGGAAGGAGGGAGGGGGGGAAAGGCCATGGGAAAGATCATGATTCATCCATTAATCTAATAGGGTGGAAGTGGAGGCCCCAAGGGGACCCGAGCAAGTCCCGTTCCCGTGTTCCTCTAACATTACGTTATGATGAGGAATGACGGTTGGAGTCGGGTATGGCGGAAGGGGGGGTATGCAGTGCAGGGTCTATTATTATGCATGTGTCTTGTGCATTGCGTCACGCAACACCCATGCCAGGAGGGGCAAGGCGTCAATTATCGGCTTGAAAACCATGCATAACCCCTATATCATTGCTCCATCGATTCCTGCACGGGAAATCCGAGGATATCATATAAGATGCACGCAACGTGTTTCATTCGGAGCCATGTCGTGATCTCCTAATGGTCGTTCGTTTCTCACTTAACGTCTCTTTTATGCCTCCCACAGGTTCCAACGGGAGCTGGCAGATTTGGTGGACTTATGATGGGATATCAGGTGAGCGGAGGTTCCCCTTTCGGGTGATCCTGCATAATGTATACCGTATACGGATGAACCTCGGGTCTTTTAATCATGCATGATGAATCATCGTCATCACGTGGTTCTTCCTCTCCTCCATCCCCTCATTCATCTTATTGTTCCTCATTTTCAGCCTCATTCTGAATGCTTAGCCTAGTGCCTCGAGTAGAGTGAGTTGTTAGACCTTTTAGAGGCAACAGACAAAGGACAGAACGGGCCTGTCAGATTAAGCACAAAACCGTAGCAATCGGTGAAGAAAGGCAGCCTGCCATGCGATTCTGCCCGGTGGACCACCGAGCAAGGCGTTCGGCAGGTATAAGGAGGAACACGGAAGCAAGTTGCCTAAGTTCACTCGAGCAGGGGCATTCGTTTCCATGGTAGCTTGAAATAATGTGAACATGCACTGAGAATAATGGTGATAATACGTAATTGAAGTGTTAGAGGGGGGAAGGCAGACAAAAGAGATGGAACAAGGCGTTTGACCTTCCAGATAATCATCAGCAAAAGCGACTCTTAAGGTTAAAGAAAACAATTTCTTTTGAAAACATGGTTAACAAAAAAATAATAAGCTGATATGGGTTCGAATGCAAAATCTTACCACGATCAACACAAACTATTTTGTTTAGCCGAGCACAGAGAGACAACACACAGGCACGACAGAATAATGTGGCATTTCCTTTTTGAAAGGAGGGCCAATAAAGAAGACCAAATTTAAAAAAAAATTGAAGGACCAGGTTGGCCGTGAATATGGATCCAGATATTCTCCTGTAACCATGGGCATGAAATGAAATTAGTACATACATACAGAATAGAGTGAACTGAAGCAAGAGATAAGCGACCAAGAGAGAGAAGAAGGTTGGATGATTGAAAGCTTGAGTGGTTTCCTCGAGCTCATTTCGCATCTCTTGACCCTTTTCCTCCTCCTCCACTAGACACCAATGACCCTTTCCAATATAATCCCCAGGCCCAGACTTTTGGGGTCGGTTGAATCCTGAATGGAGTCTTTGTCACAAAGGGAAGCACCAAAGTCCCATCGACATCAACCCCGAGAAACTCCTCTACGATCCTCAATTGACCGAGATTCATATTGACAAGCATAGAGTGAGGAACTCGCATTCTTCATCTCTCCTTTTCAAGGAACCGATTTACATATGAATGGGAATTTCCTGGTTTGCCAAATGATGTAGGTAAGTGGATTGCTGGAGAACACGGGTCAGAGCCTAGTTTTCCGGATTCCGCAAGATCAGAAGCCATCCTTAAATATTTCGGGAGGACCACTGACTTACCGATATCGATTTCAAGAACTCCACATTCATTATGGGAACGAGAATGACATGGGTTCTGAGCATCGAATCAACGGACTACCTTTCCCAGCCGAGGTGAGGCTTCCTCTCTTTTCCATCGATCAATCGAACGTGTATAGCGAGTGTCTCTTTGTGTGTCAATAATCAACGAATGCGGTAATGATGGGGGGAGACAGAGAAGGGGCGGGGGGAAAAGGACCGGATGGGAGGGACAAATCACATCATTCCATTATCTCTCTGATGAGCTTAACAAGTTCAGGCTCCCAAGATCAAAGATGAAGGAGAAATCTGAATCTCCCCTTTCCTCTCTCTTTAACTTTATATCATGCTCTAGATTCAACTGTACGGCTTCAATTCAGACCTCTATCACAACATGTCTGAGGCAAGGCACAAATCTCAGGGGATCGTCGGCGTTGCCATTCTCGTCCAGGTCTGGTTCCCACTTCACATAGCCATGACATTATGCAAATATGTAAGTTAATCTTTCTACATTACCTCTGACCAGGTCGGGGATAAATCGAACGAGGAATTGAGGATCTTGACCAGTTCTTTCAATAAGGTCATCTTTCGAGGTGAGCCGAGATTTCGGAAAGAAAAATGTTATTCTTAGAATATCGAAGGGAACTGCATGACTTCGAGATTGAATGACTGATATAGGTCAGAAGGCAAAGGTGCATCATTTGAACATAAGGCAGCTCCTTCCAGACACAGAGAAATACATGACGTACGAGGGATCTACAACCTATCCTGGGTGTTGGGAGACCACCACCTGGGTTATCTTCAATAAACCCATCTACATGACTCGACAGGAGGTATCGGGTCTATCATTGTCTTTCCCTTCCATTATTTGCATTCGTTCACATTCCTCTATCCCCATGTAGATGTATGCCCTGAGGAAGGTGATGCAGGGAGACGAGGAGTTGCCAAAAGCTCCTCTAGGAAACAATGTTCGTCCCTTGCAACCTTTGCATCATAGGACGGTGAGGACAAATATAGACTTCCTCTGGTCATCTCCTTCCATAAACTGCCCTACCATGACACCCAAGACTTCCTATAAAGGTATAGTATATTTGACCACCAACAACGTGAATACTTTCATTTGAATCGATAAGACACGATGAATGCATTTTTTTTCCAGCTAACACGCCTTGGGCGTCTCCATGACGAGAACGGAGCAAGAGATCACTTTCTTGGTGCTATAGGAAGTTGGAAAAATGATCATCTTACACCACACGGACGACCCATCATATCATGCTTCTTTCCACTCTGTCTTTAGATATGTCGATGCAATAACCAAAGCCTAAAAAAGACCTGGTCTAAACATCATTTCTGAATGGCTGAAAAGACAGACGAGGGTGGAAAGGAACGAGGCGGGCTAGAAACCAAGAGGCCATGTTCACAGAGACAGGATAAAAAGGGGATGGTGGTGGGTTATCCCTCTTCGTGACATGAAGGGAGAGCTTCCTCTTTTACCACGCATTTTCTCTTCACCTTAATTGATGTACCCTCGTCCATTATCCAAGACACATGGGGGGCATGTGGATCATCATCCATCCACCTGCAACCTCCAATTACAGCCCGTCCTAAGCTCTGTTCCCTTCCATTCACTCCTGGCATACAATAGACCGAGGAAGAAGACGTCGAGATGTCGACCTTATCTCAGGTGAATTTCCTCCCCTCTTCTACCTTCACGCCTCTTTTCCCATTGTCCAGGCTTGCAATATCGAGGGCGAATCGAGCAAGCAAGGACAAGAGGAGGAAAAAAGGAAAAAAAGAGGAAGAGAGATTGGCAGGGTTCCCATGCGTGGTGTTAGCCCGTGATAGGAACATATTCCCACATCCACGTGCTTCCCTCGCAGTGCAATCCCAATCACACGAATGGGAACGTCGGCATCGGCTCCATCTCGATCAACTTTCCTGTTACTTTTCCTCGCCCTCGTAGCATGAATACAAAGCGCCTCATTCCTCGCTTGGAATCCATCGGCTCTGTTCCGATGGAGCTGGTGAAGGAGAAAAAGTTGAGCAATACTCTGCGAAACAGCCGGAATAGGGAATAACGCAGAAGGAAGTAGGATGAGAGGGGGGAAAAAATAGAGTCGTCAACCGTAGGCCGGGGCCACAAAGGGAGATCATTAGAATTACTGGCTTTATCAGCAGGAATGCCTCTATTCATGGGGAGACTCGTTAACGCCTGTCGAAGTGCAGAAGGAAGAAAGAAGGTAGAAATTGGAGGGAATGTTTATTCACATATTCAACATGCCCGGTAAAGTATGTTATATAGAATGAGCATACGGAGGCCTGTTCCGAACGAGGAGTCTTCCTATCCCAGGAAGTACCACAGTGATTTTACTTTCTATTTGTAACACCTTTGGTATCGCCGGTGACAACTATATGGACAGTAGGAAAATACAACCCAATGAGTTAATATTGACCAACAGTCAAGAGGATACGAATTAGCTAGCATTGACCGATGGTAAAGGTGGGGCAATTTGAAAGCAGAATTCCCGTACTAGCTGTTTCATTTTCCGATTTCAAATCAACAATCATGGGACAGGATGATGTCCGTGTGCACAGTTACGTCATTCGCCTAAGAACTTCATTGAAAGAGTGAGTTTGAATCCCTGAACCACAACCATAATCATCATTTTTCGCCAGATCGCATTCGGGGAATGAGATTCTGTACAAGGAGTGCTGGGAAAGATGCATTCATGAATGATGAATGCCACGAAAGCTGATTGCATCCTTGTTCCTCTTGAAGAAATATAAAGAAAAAGGAACGAAACACTGAAAATTGAATATTGAAGAAGTAAAACAGATGTTCTTCCTCCGCGAAAGCTTTAAAGAGAATTTCCATTTCTTCGTGTATAATCGAGCCGAGGGAGATGCAAAGGAGGGAAAGGAGGGATGGAGGAAGGTGTTTGTGTGGCATCATTATTGGGAATCGATGTTCCGGACTGACACGAGGGAAGTGTTCATCACAAACCAACACCTGACTCCTGTTCTCACGACATACGAGGTTAGCCTCCCTCCCGAGACGAGTTACGAATCCATCAGGGGGAGAAAATCTTGGGATCCGGAAAAACACCGTATGGATCTAAAACTGGGCTGGGGATGGCCACCGGATCGATCCTAATCAGGTAAAGATTCTTGCATGGAGGGGATACTGATGCTGATTCCCGCCCTATCGAGACTCCAATCTCGTCCTGGCTGACCAGATCCCTTTGAAAAGCTTCTTCCCCCATTCTATAAATGTTTCAGTTCGCAACATGATGACCGCCTCAGGTGCGTTATGTCTCTTGCCAACAGAGCTGGGAAAAATACAAGTGATTGAGTGTTTAAATACAAAATATAAATGCCCATGAAAAAATGCATTGTAAATACAAAATATGTATTTTAAAATACAATTGAAAATAAAATAATACAATTTTCAAGCTTACATCGTGCCTTTCAGATTTTGTCCAAAATCAGGAACCTTTCAGAAGTTCTGAACATAGCCTGAGCAAGGCATTCTTTCCGTTTTCCTTTCTGAATCCCAGACTGCTCCTCCTTATACCATTCATAATCCACAAGAGATCTGAATGTAGCCTCTGAAAGCAAAGAACATAAATATTAACCTGCATTGGCAAGATTCGAGCTTGCACAAGGCCTAGATCTAAAGATGGTCAATATATCACAAATCAAAAACCTTGCCTGGGCCAAGGCGTATCCCGTCAATATGTCGAAAACACACACGTCGATTGTCCGATTGTCGATTACCAACTATGTCGAATTCCTAAACGTCGAATGAATGAAATGTTGAAAGCCAAAATGTCGAGATAGAGAAAAGTCGAAATGATAATGCGACAAAGATATTGCAACACAATCAACCTTCAAATGTACGAAGAAGTAGAATTTTGCAGTTAGATTTCCACTGATAGCTTTCTCTGTAGATCATGCAGCACATTTGACCTTGACCCTCTACCCCTCTCGCTCAAAAATATGGAAGAACTTCCCATTCGATATAGAAGGCAAGCTTTCTGAGGTAGTCATGCGTGAAGTTGCACTGAACCAATTAAAAAAAGTACAAGGTGTCCATAAAGTGACTTCCTATGGCCAACTGAATATTTACTGAATCTGGGGGAACCAACTTTTTAATTTTTGCAGACTGTTTATCATTAGACCTCGGAATGGTGTCACATCTTTTTTTCCTACACTCTAGTGTGACTGAGAATTCATTTACCAAACTCTGCTTTCAAAAACAGTTTCAGACATATGGGGTGTAGCATTCTGAATTGTCAGCCAGGGCAAATGTCCTCCAAGATTTCCGGATTTCGACTACTTGTGACTTTTCTTCCCTCTGGGGCTACTTAAAAGGCATTGTTTACAAGGACACACCTATTGATTTCGAACAACTTGAAAGAGAACATTTCTCATGTCATTTACCAGAAAAGTGACTGAATTATCATGGATGTTGCCGACAATGCAATTGCCAGGGCTCAGAAATGTCTAGAAATCGGCAGTGGGCACATTGAGCTAATTTGTTTGATAAATTCCTAATTTTTATGATTTTGGATTTCCAAAACGCTCCCTTACTCAAGCAATACCGTGATAACTGCAAGAAGTTGTTGCAATGAGGTCGAAGGGCAAAATTTTTCTCGAATTTGGTCTGACTTTCTTTCCATTCAAATGAATGAAAAAATCGTAAAACACCAGACGTGGGAAATTAATTATTGGTTGTATCAAAATGAAAGGAGAAAAGATCTGACACTATTCCGAGGTCGGTACGTTGTCAGTCTACAAAAGTAAAAAAAAAAATAGCTACTTCAGAGTCAATCATAAAAAAGTCGCCCACAGGTACTTTATGGACACTGTATTTTAAATTTTGTCAAATGTACTTTAAAATACTTTATTTTTTTTGCAGAGAACTGTATTTAAAATACATAACACAAATGCATATTGTGACATGCATTTAAATGCAAAATACCTGAAATGTATTGAAATGAGTATTTTAAATACAATTATTTTAAATACTGCCCACCTCTGCTTGCCAAGACCACTATTGTATGAGAGAGTGCTGTTCTCATAATTCCAACTAACCCGCATCGAAATGCTTTCTTTAAAACTATAGCATCATATACTATGACCTCGATTCAATTAATGTGGTTCCCTTTACGTGAGGATTCAGAGCGAGAAAGAAAACCCGCGGAGCAAAAATAGAGGGAATTTTTTCCCTCTCTGGTTCTCTATATCTCATTTTCTGTCTTCTTCATTCAGAGAAGAGTGGTGTCTCATCATTAGAGAGAAAAGAAGAATGGGATGTCAAGTGAGATGGGCTGGAGCTTTCAATGAACCCCTCTCTCTCTCTCTCTCTCCCCCCCCCCTCCAATTTGCACTCAAATGAGCCAGAGACAGCTGACATCTGACCGAGTCTATGCAAATTATCTCCTTTCAAATAGCACAGGCAGCGGCGAAGCCAGGGGGAAGGGGGTAAGGCCCAACTGCCGTTACACAAGGGTGCTGCCACCTCTCGCGAAATGACGTGCGTTCTTTCGGTATTTGAGCGAGAAATACAGCCAATTATTTACTTTTATTTATTCATGTCTTTCGTTTTATTTATCAAATCATGGGTCATTTCGACTAGGAAATATTTTTATTCGCAGCCTTTGGTCGCAATTCTATATTTTTAGATTTCATCGAATCTAAAATATAAAATTTTACGTTTATTTTGCATCCTCTAGTTCTTCGTTTTCGTGAACGAATCAGCCCCTGCCCCCTTTAGAGTCTCTCTATAATAAAAAAAATTAGACCCTGCTACGCCACTGGACACGGCAAATATTGGTATGTTGTGTGGAAAGGCATAACGAGGGATAATGAGGAAGGAAACAGACCGGGGAACAATCATGGTCACGCAGTCATGTCATGCCAAGTCATGTCATCTCGGGCAGCTCTTCGTCTCCTCAATCCATCATGAACGGGACTCTCACGTGCCACATCCTCAGGAGATTACTACATGTTCAAGGGAAAGGGAAGCTCAGTCGAGGCATCCATCGCGAGGAATGGAGCTGAACATCGAGGAGGTCAGGGGGATGAGATCATCAAAGAATCATGCGAATACTGACACCGCACCGGAGGGATTCCATCTTGAAATATGAATGCTGGGAGTGGCTCATATATTAAATAAGCTCGTATCTCCTGTCTATGGAGTCTATTAATGCGCTCAGGCAATGTCCCTCGAAAGAAATCAATGCTCTGCAACTTTCCACCCTGGAATCTGCAATGGCATTCGGCCACTTACATTCGAGGTTCCCGGCAATACAAACTCGAAAGGTACACACGACTGCGATATCAGGAGACTCCCACTCTGCCACTAGGAATTCATATGCATGTAACCAGGGGAGCATTAGCATAGAGATGAACTGTAAATCTCATTCCTCTCGCCACCCTCCAGGGTATCGCAGACACTTATTTCCTTTCGATATACAACTGCTCCTTTCATCTCCTTCAATTCAACACTGCATATTACTGGCTACAAGTAAGCTTACTGAAAAACTACAATTTGTAGTCCAAAATACGCTTGTTACTCAACCTTATACCGGTACGCGTGCGAATGTTTCGTTGGTCTGCTCATCATCTTGTCGCTCTACCTACTATAGTGCGGATGTTTACCTTCGACGTTACACGAGGTAACCAGTTCGTAAAATTGTATGCCTTGCAGAGGCAAATTCTTGCTAAGTCAATTATCAAAACTTCACAATGCGCAGCAATTTACACCATGCTTATAATTTTTTTGGAGTATCTGTATTTACGCATGAATGAGCTGTTCCTGATAAGCTGTCGAGTCCTACTCGACATATCATAATGAGATTTATAAAAATTTAAATACGTATCATGAGCGCAGCGATCGATCTCGAGAGCATGAGACGAAAACGAGATCGGCATCGGATTTTCACTCGCTGAAGAGGATGAAGAAACGATAGCCACCGGCAGGACGAATCCAGACCGCCGTAATTCATTCCTCGATGAACGATTTGAATATGAATGGAGAAAAACTAGATGATGGGATCGAAGCGGAAAGGGAGAGAGGAGGGAGAGGGAGGAAGCGGGAGATCCTGCTCTCCGCTCGCGACTACAAACACTCGGTGCCGATGCGTCTAAAACATGCCGCGACAAAAAAACCTATATTATACACACGAAACTAAAGTTTACGACATTATAATTGGAGGACTGTAAGGAAATCTGGTCTATCTGCAAAACGTCTCACGTCAAAAGGAAGCCGCAATGAAAGCGCCGACAAAAAGAGCTCGGTCAAAAAAGGCGCCCGTCAAAGAGAGTGCGGGCGATAAAAGCGTGAAGAAAAAGGCGCTTGGGAAACAGAGTTCGGCAAAATCTCATCGGGCGAAGTCTCATCGCATTACGTAAGTTACATACACGGGTTCGTTTGCAGTCACTGCTAAGTCGCAGTCAAGGTCATCTCAAAGTCGCAGGTGCTGCTTTCATAGGCGCCGTCCTTATTTGCTGCGCTATTCAGCACAGTGGCGGCATTTGATAAAAAAAAGTCGGTATGAACATGGGATGTAGGCAATCATAGGCTCGTAGGCTCATTTGTAGGCAATCGGTATCAGAAAGAAGAAAATTCTCCTTTGAGAGAATTCCCGAAGCATATATGCAGTACTAGGTGCACACAAAGTCTGAGCGAACCGGAGTGAATGAAATTAATTTCCAATTGTGTACTCTATTTTACACATGCATACATCCACACAAGCTTACACCTCATCTTTCCTCATTTCCAAAAAAATCCCAGAAAAAGTCTGAAAACCATCCCTGGAAATTTGACTTAAATCCCCCCAATTCTAGAATTAGAAGGTGAAGCTGCATTTTCCAACAGGAAATAATTCTCTAGCTTTTGAGACAAACCATCTAGGAAAAATCACCTCTACGGGGAGGAGACCACTTTTTTACTTCCACGAAGCTCTTCCGGGATCTTCCTCGATAAATTCTAGCACTCCCCAGAGATGACTCGCAACACCGGCGATTCATTCGCCATCACTCCTCACTCCTGGAAACCTTGTTTGTTCGAGCAAATGCCAGATGGCAGGGCTGCAGCTCAATCTTTTCTTACCCATTATCAAACCTATAACTCTTGACCTTGTGCACCGATTGGATCGAGCCTTTAGATATATTTCTTTCATCAGTTGATGTCTGTTCAACGGTACCCATGACGGCAGAAGACGCAATAGGCAACTTTCATCTTCAATTCCAAATTTTTTTTTTCGCGAAAATAAGGAAAACGGTACATCGGATTAAAGTTTTGTCCCTAGAGAAAGAGAGAAAGATTAAACCTCGGATGCTAAGGAATGAGTGCGAAAAAATTTTCAGAGCTTCATAGGTTGTAAGTCTTTCTTGTCATTTCATGGCAATGGCAAATACGAGTATATGTAAATATTGAAGAAAAACCCAAACACTTTCTAATGCAATCCAAGACGTTACAGAGGTCACTCTGTAACATCTCGATCTTTGTAGGTGTAGGTGTGATTTAGCTTGCACTGAATGAACTTTTTGAGGAAAATCCTTGGCATGTGTCTTTATTGCTGACGCTCTTTTCGACTTCTGCCTTTTTTGCCACACTTTTATTTATTTTTTTTTATCCCCACCTTTGTTGGCCACGTTCTTATTGTCCGGCGCCTTTCTGATCGCGCTTTTTGCGTCAGCACCTTTTGTATCATGAAACCATTGCAAAAATGTCCGAGAAACTGAAAGTTAGTCTAATGCACATGGTTCCATTACCCTCTCATTGAAAATAGTTGATGTTTAGTGAGAAATTGATCCACCTACACACACTTTTACTCGCTAATTAAGACTGTCACTAGAACATAGATCCATTGGAGCTTGAAAACGACTTTTTTTTTGCAGATAGACAAGTTCTCTTTTTGGCCCTTCAATTGTAATCCTCCTGGTCTGGCCTTAACCGCTTCTCGGAGGAGCAAATTGCTCGTACTCGCGTCTCCCACTTCTTCGCGGAGGACTGATTGGATTATCTTTGCCCCGTGGATGCGAATCCTCCCCCGGTGAAGAGAGGAAGAGGATATAAGTGCATGCAAAAACTTGCTCATTGCTGCTCGTTTTCTAAGTTGTATTGAAAGTGAGGCGTTCCCGATCATTCAACCTATGCTCATTCAACCGCGGCTGTGCAAACGTAATTTCGGTAGCTAACATACCGGCTTACTCAGCAGGTAGAACTGCGTGAACAAGATGGTTACGACCAGTGAAGGAGAGACCATCTTCGAATTTTACGGGATTCTCGACGTGGTGATGACTAGTAGCTCATGTGAGTCATCATTTAGCGGGTGAAACTGAACAAGAGGACTCGCAGATGCTTCACTCACGTCATTACCAATAACGACTGTTTTCCTTCTTAAAATTAACCAGTTGTCAGTCTACCTAGAGGTAACGCTACAATGGCTCCATGAAAAACACTCAGGCGACTTTACAGCATAGGGACCAAGGAGGATTCATGATTTTAGAAACGTACCCAATGTGACGAAAAAAGTTGGGATTCATCCCAACAGGATGAATATAGTGAAAATGGATAATGGTCTCGGACAGGAATCGAGTAGCCGTCATCGTCCGTACTTGTTTCTTTTTGGGCTAATGCTCAGTAGGCCAGGAAATAAAGCTTCCCTAGCCCTCAGTCATCAGTCGCTCTAAGGTACTTCAGTCAAAAATAAAACTTGCAGGGAGGAAAGCTTGGATCCAGGGCCGGATTAAGGGGGGGAGGGAAAGGGGCTGTTACCCCGGGCCCCACTCTTCAGGGGGCTCCCCGAAGGAAATTAAAAACGTTAAGTATTTGTGTTAAGTAGGGGGGGGGGGGAAGGGAACCCCAGAATCCACTTTCCCCGGGTCTCGTAACTTCCGGTCCTGCTTGGATCTAAATGTCAAGATTCAAGATTCAAGACAGTGATATCAAGAGGCGATTTCGCCCATTTCGATATCACGTGTCGAGGTCGAGCGTTCCTTAATTTTAGGGTAGGCCTAACCCTCTTAAAGCTAAATATATATATATTCGCAAGGCTCGTCATGAATTTCGGTCGCAAGGCTGGTCGAGCCAATTGATAGCTAACAGTGGTGCTGGCAGTCGGACTCAAGCCGGGGGTGCCTCTGAAAATCTGGGTACTACCTTCCACTCATTTAAATTCATAGCTTCAGCGCCTAACGGCAGAAACGGTCTGGATAGGATGTCGTGCTAGGCTTGCAGCCTCAACCCCCTGACGACGCAGGCTGCATGACAGTTTCTAGGATATTTTTCTTCACTGTCCTTCCTCTTTTAGCTTCCTTCGGCCTCGCCCCTTCTCTGCAGGCTAATCTCCCATAGCTCGGACAATCTCTGTCAGGTTTTGGTTCGGGAGCGGGGTTCCTTCCCCCATGCCTAGATCGGTCTGGGTGGGACTGGCACCATTGTGACCATGGGAACGTATTCCCGATGGAGATCTACTCCCCCCTATGCAGGCGGGCNTTTCTCGTATGATAGTCCCCTGACCTCCTTAATCATTCTTGTGGCCCTCCTCTGTACTCCCTCGAGCGCCAACAAATCGCCCTTATTTGTAGGCCTCCAAAATTGGATGCAATATTCCAACTCGGGTCTTAGCGCCGCATACAACGGAAGAATAACGCGAGATGTCCTACTTGCAACCGACCGACGAATGTAACATTCGAAGACTGGCGTCTAACGGCTCATAACTTAGCACTCAACAGACCTGCAATTCTCAGGAAAAAGCTCGACGTGAATTTGATATTGTAAAAGGATCTACAGTTACTTAGCATTCTTTCGCATCCAGTGGTGTACGCAAGATTTCAGGGAGGGGGAGGGGGTTACCGGGGGCCAAGGGGGGTGAAACTCTGAGCCTCCTCTCTTTCCCACCCCTTGCATACGTTACGGTCCACAACACTGGATACCAGATCTGTGGAATCATAACAAATATGTTGTGAAATATGAAGTTGGTCATAAAGGTTTCGAGTGGTCTCAATTTCTCTTCATTTAACGGTGATAATAGGTAAGCACTTCTCAGTCCAATTTGTAGCAGTGAAATTCTATGCAAATTTCCGATAACACAATCAAATTCACAATTTCTTTCTGTTTCACTCAGCTCATTTCATGCCTGTAGACATGGGGCATTTCAAGACAGATATGAACCATCATAATTGGCCGCCAGAAGTCCGCAATGAGGAAAAGACCTGTTATACACGATCTATAAGAAGCAAGAGAATCTTGAGACATAATGGAAAAACCAGCAATTCCAGTGGGAAGTGTCAGCATAACAGTAAGAAACGTATTGTACCTTTCATGAAATCTCATTTGGAGGTATTAGAATTCAAAACTACAGTATACCTCCAGGGTCATTAGGAATGGCCAATGGACCAGAATAGTACCTGCATTTCAGTAGCATGCAAACTCAAGCTACCAAACATAAACAAAATAATTCTTGAAAATTCATTGCATAAAAAAGCATATATTAATCTTTTCCCAGTCAAAACTCTTCATAAAGGCAGAACATCACAGGGCTTCAAAGAAAAGTGAAAGTGAAGCAATGATGATAATACATAATACAAAATGGTGACTTGGGACAGCAGTATACTCTTGAATGATTAAGAGAGGCAATTGGAAAACAACTTTAGTTAAAAAAAAAAATAGATCTTCAGATTATCTCAATTGGAGGCATTTAAATCAAAAACTCAGATTTAATTAAGTCCCCTCTGCTTTCTCAATTTACAGGTTTATTGGTGGTGAGGGGTGAAATGATCAAAGAAGAAAACATTATCACAGGCCAGGAAGGAAGAACTCCCTTTGTAATTGCTCTGCCGTGACAGTGCCATGAATAGCTTGACATTTTTTGTTGAAAACAGAATATGCACTGAGTTCTCCAGGCTTCTGTGGTCTTGTCCTCAGGTTCCTCCATATCAGGTAAAAGATGGAACAGATGAAGAAAACAGCTCCAAACTCCAGTTTGAAGAAAATAAATTGAAGTGTTGCCCAAAGAGTGACAAGGAGAGTTCTTTCAACCCAAATCAATGCATTCTCTTTTGCACTTTTCTTTTCATTCTCTTCATCTTCAAACACATCTGGCATCACCAATGTCTCCTGCACCTTTGACAAGGAAAACATTTTTTAGATAAGAGTGCAAAACTATCATGTTCAGACAATCATCCTTCTTTTTCCTCATGATCAAGGGAATGATTTCTTTAAGGTCAATTATATTCCTATTACGAATCCAGACAGTTCAACCAGCAGAAGTGAACCTTCAAGTCCAGAGAAGGAATTACCTACAACAAACATTCAGTCAGCTTTTCAAGTTAATGCACATGAAAGTGTGATTTTGATTATAAAAAAGCCTAAAATTTCTCCAACAGCTTCATAACCCCCTTAGATGACTTCTTTACTTTTCTCAGTTTTCATGAAATCCTATGAGCTGACTTACTGGGCTTGTGATTCTTATTGCCAGTCAGTCTCATGCTATAAACAAGAGGTTTGATCCCAAGATTCCTACTAAAAACAATATGCTTTGGGAGAAAGGCAAGTCCTCACAAGAGAAAAATTTTCATGGTCTTCCTCAGGTGTGGAAGGTAGCAAAGGGTCATGAAGTGTCTCTCTCCTCTCTTCCTCCATAGAATGATGAAATCTTGAGGAGGTACTAAGGTTTAAGAGAGGTCTGAAGATATCTCTTATTTGCCTATTTTGTCTTTGTTCACCATCCCTCTGGAAAACCTTTTCTGCCCCAGTGTTGGTTTCACTCAGTTGAGCAGTTGTCCTCTTCTGAACACGATACTGTGCCAATTTCTGTTCCATTCATCAACTTCTGGAAAGAGAGGAGGAACCTTCGCATCAGACTGAATTATAATACTCTCACATTTGTAAAGGCTTCAAATATAAGGTGGATGCACTCAAGAATATACACTATATTTCCCAATGTATTGGGACAAGCCTCCCTCTGCCAACAACAGCTTTTCCCAGAAGCCAGGAGCTCTATAGAGTGTATTACAGTAGTCAAAGGTATATTCCCTAGGTACAGCAGAAGCACTCGCTGAAACACCTGTTATGTTCATTAACCTCCTGGGTGATGGCGTTTAGGTTAGACATCTGGTGGGCCTTCACCACACATTTTGCCATTCCCAATCTGTCATAATTTTTGGCCTGCCTGGTATGGGTTCCACACCAGAATGTCCCACTATATTCCATTTTGTATAATATTCCCCACACTTGACTTGTGGAAGTGTAAAGTCTTTGCAATTTCATGCAAGATCATATTTGTGATATGACAACCAACTATCATTCCACATTCAGATTCTGTCAGCTCTGATCCACACACCATACTGGCAAACACTGACTGCAACAGATTGTAGATTACTTTTATATACCTTTGGACTACTGTCATGCCTTCTACAGAGCACATGAACTCTGGGACAATCTCTTATCAGTGGAGGCAGGCTTGTCCCAATCCTTTTGATAATATAATGTACATTTTGAATCCTGAACAACTGATTTCCAAATTCCAGCATTGCTCCAATCCAAACTACACCTCTCCATGAGAATGGCAGTAACATAACTGATAGTCTTGTGTCCAAGCAGAGGCTAAGAAGTGCAGAAAGACTGCACTGGACTGCAAACCTGTGGTTGCAACCAGCCATTCCAAGGATTGCTTTTCACAACCAATTCACTCTCAAGCAACATGAGGGATCAGGAGAAAGCATACATTAACACATTCTCTGCCATAGATAACTTTAGTTGTAGAAGAAAACTAACATTAAATGTACCTACATTGAGAATACTCAATCAATTTCAAGCATAAGTTGCTCAATCAGGAAATAGATGGCTTGTCTATGGTTTGACCACATCCTTCAAGGCTCCAAAAATCTCTCCAAAAAAAAGTTTTGGAAAATACACACAAAATGCCAGGCAAATTGACTGGGAGCTTGAGAGGCAGGCAGTGAATTCATTAAACAAAGAAGCTTCAAAGCATAATACAGTAATGCAACATGCTTATTCCACAGCTCTTTATTATATGGTTAGTAGGTAGATATTGTCTTTGGCTATAGAGACCTGCTAAAGAGATCTCAAGTGCTCAGTGTACACATAACCAGGACCAGAGAAAACCACCACAATCAGAATGGAAGCACAGTTATAAGAGGTTAATTCAGAGTTGCCAGTCACTCAGCTGAGAAAGCCTGACCCTGATGACTTGTCCTCTTAGCATCTTCTACAATTTTGATCAAGCTCTGCAAGTCCTCTAGTTCTACACCCTGGATTCCAAGGGATTCCACCTGTAAGATCCAAAGAAAAAGCTAAGGTAGCTATAGACATGGAAAGAATCATGAAAGAATCAACAACAAGATGAGAACAAACCATTTGTGCAAAGGCATTAACATCAAGGCAAAGCTGAAGGCGAATCTTATCATCATCACTTAGTGGAGCATTTCCCAGAGGGGCATTAGCATTGGCAGCTCCTCCTCTGCCCTTCTCCTTTGCCTTTTTCAATCTCCTTAGGCTCTCTTCCATCTTTTGCACTGAAGTAAGCACTTCTGATGTTGCTGACAAATACCTTCAACAGCAAGCAACATGACTTCATGAAAGAGAGTTCCATAAGGAACACAAAAAGTAGAAAAATAAGTCAACAACATACTGTTTTGATATACCAAGAAGAGCCAGTTTGATCCATGATCGGAGGATCTCCGGATTCACTTCTTGTTTATGCTGGTCAAAAAACTCTTGAAGGTGTCGGAGAGAAGATGTAACATAAGTGGACGACTTGGAAGGGACTTCTCGATTTGTTCGTCGGTAGAGGCGTGGGATATCACTCACAAATCTCAGATGTCCCACACTCTGTGAGATCAGCTGGACTTCAATGATCCCTCGCAACATCTCTCCAGAACCCTCTAATGCTGCCATGCTTTCATCTAGACTTCCTATATTCAAGGTGGTTGCACCAATTATGAATGCCCTGAAATATGGTCATGCAGACAAGTAAGAGTGTCTCACTGGCAATGATATCCTCATTCTTTAGACCAAGGTCTCGAAGCTTAGGAAGAACAATTTCCTTCAAAAAGAATGGGAGGAAGTGTTCCAGAAGGAATCTAATGTCAGCCACCAAGGGCACAACTTCATCTAATGTGATGTGCTCTTCTTCTGAATATGAGCGATGGAGATGAGGCTGAGGGGAACTTTCCCGTTCTCTCTTCTGATGGAGGAGGACACTTGAACTCATACTTCGAGACATTGCCATTGATCCATGTGCTGCATCTTCCTTCAAACCCTCTTTGAATTTTATCTGGAAAAGAAATAAGCTTCCAGGTCAACTGAAATCATAATTCCCAAAAAAGCAGAGGCAATCATCAATTTAACCCTTTCAGACCTGGCATCCATTCCAATGGACATTGCATTTACATTGTGTCTATAGCAATTTCTTAGGATTCTCATGACTTTTCGCTCTATATTACACTGCAATGGGTGCAATTATGCATGGCTCAGTTCCATCAGAGGCCTTCTTTCACCCATTAGTTTTGTAATCTTCAGTTATTTAATGAAATGTAAAATATATCATATATGGTATGATATGGTAAATTTATACAAAATATAATAACTACAATAAAGCATGAAAATTTCAATTACAACCACAAAAGAGCTCAAAAATGCAAAAAAAAAAATTATTCCAATAGCGGCCTTAATTCAGGTCTGAAAGGGTTAAGAACAGGAGATAATACCTGTACTCACAGGGAGAATAACCTTGTGGAGATAAAAGACACCAATTGAACAGGAACAATGAGAAAATTCTCATTCATTAACCTTTTGAGGAGTAAGCCCATATATTTACAGGCTGAAGCGATCCTGCCCAGGGAGAAACCCACTCCTCAAAGAGGCAATCATCATCATACAGTGCAGACAATCAACTGTATATTCCAATAGATTTTATGTTCTCATTGGCCATAAATTTCATGATTCACTGTTCCACCATCTTTGTTACCTCAACTGCCACCACCTTGATTTTCAGTACATGTATTAAACTAGGAAACATGTGATTCTTAATATGGGTTACCAACACTATAAAGACAAATTCTACCCAAAATTATTAACTACATGCATTACTCTGCCTTGCACAAATAAAAGTCCAGGTAGACCTTAAATGACATTCATATATACAGGGTCGTTATGAAATCCCCATCCTATTTTGATTTACCATAACTTTTCAAGGGACTGTCATGCTGCTGATATTTGACAGAGGTTCACAAGTCCAAGAGGTTTTTTCTCATACCAAAAATCTGCCTCTGTATGCTGATGGGGGGTGCTGTAGTCGACCGCAGTGCCCCCTATCTATATGCCATACCATTTCTCAGGTAGGAAAATAAATAAATTTAAGACCCATGAGCCTCTCTGCTGCATCCAAGACCCCTGTCAAAAGAAAAACATTTAAAGGAATAGTCAGATGGTGCTGATGTCTGACAGAGATGTTCATTGGCCTAAAACTTATTTGTTCCCTTGCCTGCCACATGGCTGTACATGTAAAAAGTGGCCACTCTGGTCATGTAAGACAAAGGTAAGACACGGACAATATGTATAGGTTAAAAAAAAAGGAAAATATCTAGCATTCACACTACTACAAGATGGGCTCCATGCAGTTGTGGAAATGGATAGCAATCATTTTGAACATTTGCTACCATGATGGACAATGAACATGTTGCATATCTTGATATGTGTCAACTGAACCCCCTCCTTTAAGGTTCACCTTTGCATATGCAACCCCAGTGCCTTCTCTTGACATGTACAGCCATGTAGTGGGAGAGGGAACAGATAAGTGAGCCTCTCTGTCAAATAGCAGCAGCATCCAACTGTCCCTTGAAAAGTTATGGCCAATCAAAATAGGGTGGTGACTTTATAACAACCTTGTATATGAATGTGTAGTATATGGTCACTTCCACTTCAATTCCTAGATGACTGCCAATGAAACTTGCTACTGGACAACTTTAGGTAAGAGCACACTTGCCTCCTTGCATTGGAATAAGTATTGACTAACAAACGATTTCCAAGGTATCGACCCTACAAGTCAATGAAAGCAGGCCAGTGTGCAGTGAAGGGAAGACAGAATATAATAATTCATTGACAGCTCACCTCTTTCTTTGAGATTCCAGTCAGCCAAACATTGAAGCGTGAGAGGAGTTGAAGGCTCAGTTTCCAGAACCTGAACAATAAATGCAGGATACCATGGAATACATAGGGCAGATTCAAACTTTGTTCAACAATGGGTGACCACATGCAGGAAAAAGCAAGTACCTGTGAACCAGGGAAGGAATGTACACTCCTGCATCCCAGCATCGCAAAAGGGAAATGGAGAGAGTTTGGCTGCCATGGAGAAGAAGGCTTGATTCAGCATCATTCCCTCGAGATAAAGGCGACACACACAAAGCCTTTTCAAGTGCCCCAGAGATCTCCTGGAATCTGAAATGAAGATGAAACATAAATTACTATCATCAACATCAGTTTAACAAATTTTCTGAAATGATACCTCATCTGGAAGTAGACAGGGAGATTCCACTTATTGATGAATATCACATAGCTGGGGTGATTGCGAAGCCGAGCCACACTTGCTTGGCTTCCACATAATTGTTCAAATGTAGAGAGAAACTCCATGCTTGCCATATACCTCTGAAGGAAGCAGAATGAAAAAAGATGAGAAAATATTTACTTATATAAAAGTGGACGAGAAAGTCAGGAAGTGGTTCTATAGGCCTGAAATGTTTTTCACACGACCATACTTTGCTTTTTTCATGAATTCATGTCGTAGGACACTTGTCCCAGGGCATGCATGTACTTTGGCCTAACATACAAAGGAGCAATCTTTGTGCAAAAGTGCATAGTTGACCTCATAGTAGGAAAAGTAAGCCTTTTACCTTTAGAAAAGATGAAAGGAGAAATCAGTGATACTATTGAGAGTAGGAACAAGAGGAAATGCAACCCTTCATAAGAAGATGATTTTTTGATTTTATGAAATAGCATGAAAATACATAGTTTTGTTACCAGCCTCTCCTAAACATGATCTTTCATGATTAAACAAAACATGTTCAGTGGCATTCACATTAGATAGCTGACAGGACACTCTATAATTTTTTTAAATGTGCATTTCATTGCATAAGAAGGTTGAGTCAGTGCTCAAAAGCAGGGGGGTGTCATATATTAGGGTAACTTTCTGAATATAAATAAATTCAATCATTAACTCAATATTAGAGGGGAAAAATGATCAACTTATGAATCCAGATATGTAGGTCATTTTTCCTTCTATCATTGAGTAAATAACATCAAAGTCAAGTGTCTGCCATTTTCATTTTGTCTTCTATGTAGGAACCAAATCATTTTGTTACACCCTATATCAGGGTTTCCCAAGCTTTTTCACACGTGACCCCAAAAATAACAATAATATCATTCAGGACCCCAAGCCCTGGCTGAAGGTCAACAGGCTCTCCCACCTATGCACTAAAATCACAAATAAAAGCACAACTTGGCTTTTAGTTGCCAATTTGTGATCCCAAATGGGGTTGCGACGCATAGGTTGGGAAGCCCTGCCCTATGTGTTATTCTTAAACATGCAGGTATTCAGACAAGTTTCTTATTTCCATAACCCACATTCATAAAGAAAACAAAAAAGGCATGAAAAACATTGAGGATTGCCGTTACAGACGTACATCATAAAATGAAGAAGGATGTCCAACAGCAAAGAGAGAGGGGGTATGCTTCTCCAGGGCATGAACCACCTCAGGCCAAACTGAGTTCACTATGAAATCAAAGCCTTGCACTGCTTCTCCACTGAATGAATCAAATGTAAGAAACAAAACCAATTATCACAGGCCACATCTTAGCTGTGAGGCCATAAGTCATGCTTTGTGAAATTTGCAACATTTTATATGATGTTCAAAGGAATTATTAACCATTTTGTGTATGGTGCCCACTGTAGCAGATGGCAAAATTTTTAGCATGATGATCGTTTTTCAGCCATGGTACACATGCCTCGAAACTTTTGGTACATGCAGTCAACTCCAGGGCACATAATCTGGTCAGTGTAACATTGGACTACTACAGCAGAGTATCTCCTCAGAAGAATTCAGAGCTCAAAATTGTGATCTGGGATTAAGTTTATGTATTAGGGGTACCAGAAAGTAATGTCGATTTTTTGTATACCAAATGTAAATGCTATTTATTATGTGTTTTCATTTGTTTTGAAATGAATTTCATTCCTTAATCTAAAGAACCGTTATTTGTCATACATTTTTCGATAACAAAAGTTTTTTCATCTTCTTCAGCAAAAATGTCTCACCACATTCCCAAAGAGATCTAAATACAACATTTTATGCTCTATGAGTTTTGTAAGAGAAGTAAGGCAACAGAGGCAAACAAAAATATTTTTGGTGTTTATAGAGATGTATTGGATGTCTGCAAATGCCAGGGTTGGTTCAGTTAATTCCGGTAAGGTGATGTTGACCTCTCGGATGACCATCATTCAAGAAGACCGGTAGAGCTGAAGAACAATCTCCTGAGGTCGGAGGTTGAGTCAGACCCCGGTCAAACCATCCAACAATCAGCAGAAAACTTAATTCTTCGTGGTCTAGTGTTCAAGAACACCTTCAACAGATCAGGAAGGTTAATAGACAAGGTGTTTGGGTCTCACACCAACTTTCGGCCCAAAGCGTTTTTTAGCTAGAGAATAATAGAGTCTGGAGGAAGCACCTAAGTGACTGGGGGTGAAAATTGATTTTTCCTACTACCATAACAACAAAGGGGGTTTACCTTCTTCAATTTATGCAATTTGCATTAATTTCAAGGGAAATTAAAAGCACAAGATGGATGAAGGTGTGCCTTACTCACCTTTGCATGCTGTAGGCACTTTCATGAAGAATGGTACATTTGGTAGGTATGAACTCAAGGATTTGGGAAAACATTCCAGTGAGGCCATGTGGTTCTTGATGCAGATTACCTTCTGATATTACTCCTTTCATGTAAGGCTCAACAACACGTGATCGGAACAACAACTCCAACTGTGGAATGCGATCAATGGTCGCATGGATGCGTAAACAACGACCCAAGGATTTCACATCCCTCTTCTCAAGGCTTTCCAGAAATCCTTGCTCAAGACTTGCTTGTAGGACATTCCCAATCAAGGAAATTCTCTGGTGGCAAAAAAAAATAATTGTGAAGAACTAGAACAGAATCCATTAAGAGGAGAAGATTGAAACTCACAGGTTTCAAGTCCCGAATGACAGAAATCCCTTCAGTTTTTGAAACATAGAAATGCAACTGGTTGAGTTCAGATGCAACTCGTTCAACAAGATCTCCAGGAACTTCTTGTTGTACATCACCAGCAATGTTGAGGAGTTTCTCAATCTTCTCTACACCATGGATGATGTGCATTAGTCGTTCCAGCTCTGCCTTCCTCTCCCTTTTTTCTTGGCGCAGCTTCAACTCTTGCTGAACCGCTTCTATTGTTCCCTCTATCATCTGCTTGACTGCCTGGAATTTAAATAAGCACTCAGTATTAACCCTACTCTGGACTCTAATCATCTCAAGTTTCCTCAGATAGAGTAACATGCTCTCAGATACAATATTCCATGTTGACAAATTCCTGAAGTATAGTTAGTCCCTTGCCATCATTTGACAGCATATGCTGTCATGGTGGTTTTCTTAAATCCAGCAATAAAAAAATTACTTTTTGTTTTATCATTGAAAGACATTGAGTGGAAAGGTTTTGTGTTACCCTTGTATTATTGCAAAGCAGCACTGCTGCATTGATGACTTGAAAAACTATAAACATTCTGTGAAAAAATACAATGTCATGGGGTTAGGAGGCCAAATACACATCATCACCTTCCTGGAATTTACAGTCATTTGCAAATGCGAATAACAAAAGTTGAAGGATTTATAATCAATCAATCAATCATATCTCTTAATCATAGGGTTTGTAGGGAGCAAAGAAATTAGATCCATGTCACCAGTGTTTTTAAATGGTTTAGGGCTATTATTAACAAATGACCTTCAACCATCTCATTCCATGACCATCCATCCATTCAAGGTGAGGAAGAGGACTCACAAGTACTTCCCCATGAAAATTCTGCAAAGGTTTCTCCAGATTGGAAATAGATTTATCCATGCCAACTAGGTTGCTGCTCAAATTAACAAAGTCAGCATAGTCCTTGTTGATGAGTTCTATCATGGATGTGCGTAGAAGCTTGAGATATATTCCCAAATCATCCCTCAAAGTCTCCAGAGATATCCTCCCTTGATGCTTCAATATGAATTCATCCACATTGAAATCCTCCTGCAAAATACAAACATGAACAAAATACTTTAGATAATATCTATATAGAATGCACAAGTACCCAGCACAGATAATCATCATTTATATTTTCTAGCACAGGCTGCAAAAGCATCCCTCACATCTGAAAGTGGCAAAATCATGCAGTATATCATAAATGAATTTCTTACTGTTGAGATACTTGGTTCCATTATGTATGCTGGTCTTTGGACTGAGACTATAACTCATGGCAGAATATTGTAAAAAAAAAAAAAAAAAGGAAAACTCAACTTAGAAGGAAAAAAGCGAAAAATACAGATTACAATTAGGATGATTTGTCAAATACAGATATGAGGAAGAAATGCATCTATAATGAACACGAAAGATACTACAGCTGAAAGTATTACAAATAAAATAACAATGCCTACCTGATTTTGAAAAACATGGATCTTTGAAAGAGGCCTACTCAGACATCTTTTCTTGGTCTTCGGCAAGAAATACATGCAATGTATCCTGGCCTAGCTCTAGCCTAAATTTACAAATGAATTCATACCACTTTCAATGTGTATTCCATACCCATAGCAAATATACCTTCCATTCCTTGGATACTTGAAGTAACATTGGACAATGCAAAAAGTGGAACACACTTATTTGCAAATTACTGTATAGGTAGGACCCAAACAATACTCAAGCCTACGCATTCAGTTAAATAATCCGATGGACCTGGTGGTAGACAAAAAAAATCAATTTAATACATAACGGGTGCACCAATTCAATCAAATGACCCGACCAAAGCCCTACAGTATAAGGCATAACATGACAGTTCGTACCTTGAGAAATTCCTCCTTATGGAAGCTCAGAGGAGAATGTAAAACAGGTGAAAGCACTTTTCCTGATCCAACTCCAAGGTGTTCCTCCATCGTAGATCTAGCCTGGAACACCTAGAATTTATCGGATATGAGGGGTGGGGCTAGACTCTCGCGCTCAATCTGCTCTTTCCCCTGCCGTAGGGATGCGGTCGAAGTCCGCAGAATCCACGTGGCCAAAGAACAAGGGCTCGTGGAAAGAGCCATGTAGGACGATGACGTAATGGAGAAGCCATGCGCAAACACAAAAAATGATTCGGGCGTGACCGCTACACCTGACATATCCTGCACAGCGTTTTTTCAAATCATTTCAAGTCCTGCTTTACTTGGCATGTGGAGGGTGGTTCATAAGTATGTTACCGCTATACTTGCAGGGAGAGAAGCACACGCTCTGCTAGAAAGTCAATTACTCGGTCGAAAAGAGCGCCTATACCCCTTCAGACTTGGTTCGAATTCTCGAAATGCTCGAAATACAGTACGAAGGCCCGAATGTTTAAACCTCCTTTAGTTAATGGTCTTGTAAGAATAGATGGATTCCCATGGGGAGAAAATAGCTCTTTAGCTTAAAGGCTCCTTTATCTCCCTTAAATGAGGTTTGTGCATACGGGCCAAATTGTTTTCAGAGATGTATCGACCATAAAATTCGGCATCCAAGAGCAAACGCACTCACCCATCGTAACGCGATGACGCAGCATCCTCTTCAAAGAGTATGGTACGTCCCATTCTGCAACGAATCGCAACAGTTTATGCATTTTGTAGGGGAAAAGTTCGAAAGATAGAGAAGAGACGTTAAGAAGCATTTTCGCCATTACAACGTCCCGAGTCAAAAGATGCTCTTTAGAAAGGTGTCAGGGCATATTCTAAGAAAAAAGTCAGAACCGCACTTATTATTATAACCCTTCTGAAGAAGTAGTTGATTCAGTGCTGAACCCCCCCCCCCCCCCTCCCCCCCTCTTCCCAGCGCGGCACGCGAAAATTTGAGAAGAAAAATTAGATTTAGTACCATTTTAGTCAAAATTTTGGTTTAAAAAAAATGTAATTATTGCCCAGTTTTGAACTGCGCAAGTTCAATTTCAGAATTACACATATCTTTTACAACTGCACATTAAAATATGCCCTGAATGGTGTAGTTTATCTTGGAAAGCTCCTCACCATGAAAACATAATAGTAACACTCTAACGTATCACCATGTGTAAAGTATTCACTCTTTGACAGGTGAGGAGAGTGGGAGGGGGGTTAGTAAACAAAAAAGAAACAAGAAGAAAGGGCATGCAGCAGACAGGATAAAAAGAAGGAAAAGAAGCAAAAACAAAAAAAGTGTACAATAGAGAGGGGGAAAGATACCCAGCAAACAATTTTAAACACATAACGTTGAATCAACATTGAATAAACGTTTGTAACGTTGTAAAACGTTGGTCCGACGTTGCCTTGTTTGCTGGGTAATGAAATGATAGAAAGAAAAGGGTACGCAACAGAATGCCTTCTTAGTACCAAAAAGTCCAGTCCATAGTCTTCTGATGCCCGGATAAAAGGAATTTGCACCAAATACTTGTATGGTTGGAATTGTTCGTATTGCTAACGTCTAGGAGGTACACAATCGAGTGGTGAAGCTCAGATAAGTGAAAATTTATAACAGTAAGAGGTATTAAAGGCCATTTTTGTGAGACGTGAGATCAAGGGCCGATTGCATGAACGATATTTATTTTAGACATTGATTATCGATAGTCATTGTTTAAGCACTGCCTGGAAACGACACCTTTTTCAGCTTCTGTTGGATGTCGGTTAGACAATGGTTACAGGGAGAGAGCGTTCATGCAATCCATTTTTGGCCTTAGACATCGGTTAACCGATAACTTTTGCAAAACACCAGGAAAACACCCAGCAAACAATTTGAAACACATAACGTTGAATCAACGTTAAAGCAACATTGAATCGACGTTCGTAACGTTATACCAACGTTGGTCCAACGTACCCTTGTTTGCTGGGCAGCGTTCATGCAATCGGCCCTTAATGTTCGCAAACGAGAATATGGGTTCTTTTTCGATATACTGTATACAGTAGACCACGTGACTTTTCTTTGGATTCTTTCTCATTTTGAGCTGTTGGAGCAACTGAATGGGTACCTATCTAATGTACAATAATCAAGATGTAGCTAAATTAACAAGCAATAAGCTTCCATTAAACGCTAAAATTACCGTATTATGCCAGAAAGTATGGGTTTTTACGCATTTGGGCATTGCTTGTCGAAATTTCGTGATAGAGTGATGGAAATAGTCTTACCTAATTGTTTATGAGAATTCTGGAGAGCACGTGGGCTTCTTGCAAGTCTATAATGTGTTGGGGTGGCGTGGGTTAGGGTCAGTTTTGTATTTCTGCAATATGATGGACTGTGTTTTGTTAATGTTAGGTTCCATGTAATTACTGTCATGCCGATGCGAGATTCAAAGTCAGAGGTTTTGTAAGAGGTTTTGCGTCTACGTTTGTCTTTATGAAAGACACAAGAGCTTGATGCTGAAAGAGGCAAGAGCAGGAGGCGACGTAGAGAAGCAAGTCAATTCATATACAGAAGAAAGAAGATTGTTGATCCTTGGGGGCTCCATGCATTGTGAGGAGAGAGAGATGGTTTTGGCGATAATCTTCCTCTTCCCTGCTTGGCAGGATTGTACTCGCTGCATCTCCTCTTATCTCATGCATTCATTCGAGATATATTTTGGAAGTGTTGGGCCATTCTGATGGCAAGAACATTTTTTATTTAATTGCAGAAACATTTGAGGCCAGAGAAATAGGTCTGTAATTCTCGACATCTGGTTTAGTCTTTTTTGTTTTCAGGAATCATTTTAGAAGCTGAGAAGAATTAATTCGTTTTGGCAAATTGAGAAATTGCTTGGTGAACTTCTGCTTCACAGATGCTTTGATTTGTCACTAACAATTCTTCTGGCCCAATGAATGTCGGGATATGATTTATAGATATGGCTTGAGAGAACCTCTGAAAGTTTACTGTACTTTCACGTTAATGGCTAAACTGTACCCGTATTTTTTCACTATAAATTTTACATTAAATTGAATTTTAAATTCGAACGCTGGAACCTCATTTCGACGAGATGAAAAGGGCAAGAGCTAAAAATCTCTTTTGGGATGCATGGATTCATGAAGGATCGTAAACTTATGGAGGTTTCAGCCTTCGGCCTTGCTTTTTTTGCGACCCCTTATCCAACTGCCGAGATGCTTCATAAATACCTCGAGCACAGTATTATCGTTGGTCACGCGTGTCCGGCAGGATCCACTTACATGGGTGAGAGTTAAAGATACCACGAACGACGATAGTCCATCAGGGTTGTCACATGAACACTTGGAAGGGACATTCTTACGAATACATTCCAAGTCGTTGTCGCTAATATTGTATATCCCGAGGCTTAGAGCAAAGGAAACAGGGGATATGATAGAAAAGGGATTTCGGAAGATACAAACCCTTCCCCTGAACAATAGACATTTAGTCGATACGTCCTTGGCTCTTTAAGTTATTGCTTTCTGGGCGAGATGTCTGACCATGAAGGCACTTGAACTCGATAAAATGCCCACTCGATCATTCATGCACGCGCGGCAACTATGGTCAATCCGAAGCACAATATCTAGTCTTTCCATCGTCCTTGTTCCCTTTACTCTGAACGCCCAACGAGCTGACGGGTCCGAGCAGAAGGATGATCGGCACTCAGATGGACATTAAGGAATACATTATCTTGAAACAGTCGTAGATGTTTTCTTCATAAATTTAGCAGAGTGATTATGTTTAAATTCCCCTCGCTTCCTTATTAGATCTAACATCTTCAAGGAAATAAGACCGGAGAACACCAGCTCTGCCCAGTGACGGCTCGTGATCTGTAGCAGTGGCAGTTCGTCAGATGACAGCTTTCCGTTTCCCTACACCTGGAACGCATGTGCACTCCTCTGCATATATTTATCTCTCTGTCCTCTCCTCTATATGTTGCTCTTCCATCCCGATACTACTCATGATTATAGTCGTCTCGAAATTAAGCCATTGAGGTCTAAGGACGTTCCGAGACGGGGTGGAGACGCTCTGTAGGAGTCCAAAGCAGGCCAGGTTAGAAGAGTAGATAAGGTTGGGTCGAAAGCGAAGCCCCGAATAATGGCGGTTCTAGCCCTAGGGCAAATGACGTCACTGGTATACATCTGCCCGACTGCTCTATTCTCGCCATTTGTTTTCCTCCGATGTGATGATATCATTTGAAGCATAATGTCCACATTTCGTAACCAATCGCTCTTTAAAAAAAATATCCCTTGGGGAATGCATCGAATGGGAAAGAGGCGGGGAGGATTTCGTACGGAAAAGTTTGAGGGGAATGCGACTGTAGTGAGAATATATCGGTAGGTCACACCTCATACGATTACCCTATTATTTACGGAAATTGTTAACATGTGTCATTTGCCCTTTTGAAACGGCAATGAAAATATGCGTTCATCGTCACACTTCTTCGTTCTGTGTTGCTCTATCCCAAAATCTGAGGAAAGGAGCTCGTTTGTCATGGTCAGGGCAAATCGCGTGATTTTCACGAATACCATCAAGATGTTCCTTCTCGCAAACTTCAACGATAGGCTTCCGTTCATCACTTAGGTCTTTAACTACCCGAGTTCCTTTGAAACGATGAAAGGAACATTTCTCTCCGTAGGCTCCAAAATCATCAGATGTTCTTGCAGCTTCTGCGGAACCGCCGGTAACGCACGGCCAGGATCGAGACGCGTACGGCAGCGAGTTCGGCGTGACCTCGCTCGTGTCGTGGCGACTTCATTTTTACGGAAGGAACTGCCGGGTGTCGGGCCGGACGGAAGGTCATCGAGGTCACCGAGGTCATCGGGGCCTCGACGTGCATTCGAGGACGTCCGACGACGGATCGTCGTCCTTTCGAGTCCCTCTGTCGAACGTCCGATGGTCGTCCGAAGACGGACGCGATGTCGAAGTTCGAATGGAATCGTGCACCGGGGTCCGATGAAAAATTCGCTCTATCGATACGATGGTTCGAGTTACTGGGTTTCGGCCCGAGATGAGAGATTTCAGAGAAATAAATACGACTCCAGAAATCCTCGGATCGTACGCTCGTATCGCCGTTTCACGAGACCTCGTTCGACGAAACGGAAAGGACCGAGGGACCGTGGGGAAATCGTGCCCGGACGAGGCTCGGAACGAACGCGAAGATCCGCGGCGGCGACGTCCGACGGACGTCTATCGGACGACCGGATCGAGGTCGAAGAGACTAGGCGTGGATCCCGCACGACGGGATGCTTCGCACGTCCGGCGCCTCCCGCCGGATCCATCCGATCCGCCGTCGAAAGGGGGAGTGGATCCGGCGGGGGCAAGGACGCGAGCGGATGCGATCCTTTCGCGGAGGTTCATTTCCTCGGGATCGATGAGAAAAAAAAAGTTTTTTTTTTTCCGGCTTCCTGCGGTCTTACGAATCCTCGAAATTCGGGGGCAGAATCGAACGGAGGGGAGACGACCGAACTCGGGTGAGACGCGTCCACTCCCTGCCTCGATGTCGACCGGTTTCGTCCGAAAGAGGAGCCGCCGGTCCGTCGTTTCGCGCGAACATCGCGTTCGAGGACGACGATGAGGTACTTCTCGTTCGTGTTGTCCAAAAATGTTAGCATTTTTTATCGCCCGCATCGGAACGTCGAGTCGGTCGACGGTCGTTCGTCTCGGGCCCGCAAGGAAACGGAACGCACGAAGTCGGTTTCGTATCGATGCGACCGATCGCTCCTGTTCGATTCTCTTTCTTGGAACTTGGAAATCGGTGACCGAAACATACATCGAACGGGAACGATGGAAGGTTTTCCTCAGCTTTCAAGAATCACCCATCTTAAAGATGGCATCGATGCTCGTGCAGTTCCACCGTGACACGGTCATGTCGATCACCGGGAAACAAAGGAAGAAACCTAGGAAATGCAAACGGATCCCCGGGATATTCCTCACACAGCAACGTTAATATAAACATCAGAGACAAGCTTGTAAACTTGGCATGCACGGATCATCACGGATGACGTTTCTTTCATCGGATATATTCTCTTGCCTCCTTGCATGCAGGGCCGGACTCAGGTATGCGCCACATGTGCCCAGAGCGCAAATTCACCTGGGGCGCCAAAACGTGCCAGAATAAAGCGGTAATGAGTGCCACTTTCAATTTTACTTCAGAAAGTGGAAATGCCTTCAGTTTCCGCGTCTTTCTGGACGCTAGGGATTATCCCTTTTCCTTTCTGAGGGGTGAGGGGCTTTGATAGTCTCTTAGCACAGGGCGCCGAAACAGCTTGGGCCGGCCCTGCTTGCATGCAACAAAGACATAAACTAGCAAGCTGGGCGAGCCCAGTCCAGTAGTGGGCCTCCTTTCATTTTTGGTGACTTGCATTTTGTCACCTAATTGAAAATTGCCAACTCTTTCCTGTCCTCGGCCATCAAAAACCTCATTTTTCATTTATATTTGGTAAACATAGACAAACGGTGCCCATGAAATGATGATGGGAGGATGGAGGGTTGTGCGTTCTTGGAACCATCCACCACATAAGTTGGTAAGGAACTGACAGCTCTGGCACTGGTTGCTGACGTGGCACCGCGCCCAAGGTCTGGCTCGTATGCGCATGCGCATTGTGATCCAGATCCCGAAGGGCTCTCGATTATTCATGCCTTCCCCTCCGTTAGCAAATTTCAATTCCAAAATTTGCAATGAAAATGCCAAATTTTGGTGCAAATTCGCCACAAAACGAGCTCAGCCCGTATCTTGTTCATAACTACCCGTTTGAAAATTTTCGCATTGATCAGGCCAATATTAGTAGGCCTCCTTTCCTGAAAGGAAAGAGACCATTTAAGAGCGTTTCACACTTAGCGTGTCAAGCGTCCTTTGCGTCAATGCTGAGGCAGGTAGGCAGACGTACGCGTGCACACGCATATCCACTTACATCGAAGGTTTTCACAAAACGCAAGGCTTGCGTTTTCAATAGAGTTCGTCCCAATTCCACTCGCAAGCCTTGCGTTTGAGAAAATATTACAATACGTGGGGAGGTCGGAAAGTTC